>JAAIXI010000237.1:5825108-5918753 GCA_013403645.1 Heliconius nattereri
GCGTAAAGGGTGTAAGCAAATTATAGCTGTCTAATATTACCAAATTAAAAGATATTACATTTATGGAAACTTTAGTAGACATTTTTTTAATGCAGATTTTTTGTATCACAGAAAAGAGTCATATACATGTAACGGCTGGTTTATTAGAAATTATAGTAAAAAGGCTGAAGCACATTTTGGAAATAATCAATAAAAACTTATCTCAAGTATATTCTACGATGAAAATATGTGTAATTTTGATAACACGGGCGTGATAACATAAACTACATATTTTTGAAACTATGAACTACGAATCTGAACAGTCCACAGAAGGGGACAAATTATAGAATTTGATTTTTTTTCTTTACATTGTTTTTTTAATTTTGATGTGTAGACTATCCACTTATCATAAGGGGGTAGGCATAGTCAAATTAAGAATGAAAAATCGTTCTAGTTCCTTTTATTTATTATTGCTATTGTAACATAACACTCATATGAATATGACCCATATAAGTTCGACTATCGAGCTTCGCAGCTTCGACATACTAAATAAGAGAACTTAAGAGGGATTAGTGTCTACTCTCTTTTTAACCGAAACCGGAACTTCTGTAAGAAAAGGAGGTTATCAATTCGACTTTATTTTTTTTATTTATTTTTTTATGTTTGTTACCTCAAAACTTTTGACTGGGTGAACCGATTTTGATAAAAAAATATTTGAAAGGTGAAGCTTCCCGAGTGGTCCCAGTTTTTTTTGGTCCATGTCTGACAATGGTATAAATGAGAAAATCACATAAGTCTTGAACTTGCATTAGGTATGTGCGCGACAAATAGACGAATAACTCAATGTCGCGCCAACAGATTTTAATGATTCTATCTTTTTTATCTTTCTTTTATTTGAAAGGATACACTTCAAGGATAATTTGGTGTAAGTTTGGTTAGATTCCGGTTATGGAATCCGGCCAAAATTGAGAAAGATTTTTTTTTTGGTAAAAAATTGATTATACTGTAATAGTTACAAGCAAAAACTTTTTAAATTGATGTTAGAAGTTGCCTGATCGTTGCATTTCTTTTCAACCAACCTCAAAAAAGAGGATGTTCTCATTTTCAACCAACTTCAACAAAGGCAGATTCCCAATTCGTCCGAAAACTTTTTAAGTGTGTCAAGCTAATGCTACAACACCCTTACTACAATATCTAATTACTAAGACTGTTTGTTTTACTTGGCACCGACTTCAAAATAATAAAATCTGTGTAAAATTATTTTTCACTTTTTAGTTCGTTGTTAGAAGTCGGTTTTTCTTTTTGTTAAAAAATAATTTATTATAAAAAAAAGTACAGAAAGAGAAGAATGCAATTTAACATAACGACCTTTTTATTCGGAGTAAATAATATAATTATTTATAATAAAGCATTAAAAGTATATTTGTATAATAAAAATTAATATCAAACACACTACCATGTGTTCGACATACTGTTTTATATAAGTGATAAAAATGTTGCTAATGCTGCTTAACAAAACTGATACACTATACAACATGTGCAATTTTTTAAATATCGTTCGATAATAACGGCCTGTTTCGAATCTTTTGCACGATTTATTTCTAATATTATTTAAGCGATAAAATATTTTAATAAAAGTGTATTGTAATAGCTTTAAACTTAGAATAGTAATATCTCAGAGCTCATATATTATAATTTCAGTGACAAATGGTTAGACCGCGTTACGCCGCACATCCATTTCAACATCTTCATTTCCGTGACATAAAGCTCCTGAGTGTAGCGAGAAAGTGCTGGCCAGCATTCGCTGCTGTATGGGACCCTTGAGTTTAGGCGGCATCCTGCGATCGTAGACCACACCAGTGTCCTCCCGCCATTTGGCTCAGGCAACGTTTATCCGGCTCGTGATCGATGCCTCCAGACTCGTGCATAACGGATCCAACATACATGAATATTCTAACTTAACGGCTGGTTCAGGACCTATATGGATAGTGCTCGAGTCCGAGCTCCCGCATGCCATGTATTTGGTCTTTGACACATTTAATTTAAGACCACCGTTCTCAAGCGTACTCTTCTATAGATTCATACATTAAATAAGAACTAAGAGCTAGGACTCGCTTGGACTCGCTCGAAGCTCGGACTAAGAGCCGAGCCCTGGTGAACTCCTATTGTAATCTTTATGATTACGCGACGATAAACCCTTCCGGGTTTATCATCGCTAACAGTAGTTCTAACCATAGAAGCGGAATAAAAAGACCACATGAAGACTTCTCCTTTTTCCCCTCTCCATAGTGCCCGATCCTGGCTGAAATCCATATTGAAACTCGGAGATAGTACATACTCGGTGGAACCTGAGGTCGATCATGCACTCGAAGAGCTTCATGGAATGACTCATAAGATTAATGCCCCTATAACTACCACACTCTTAAACACTGAGCTCTTAGCTTTATTACCCCTATTTACAAGGAAAGGGCCCTTGTAAATAGGGGTAATAAAGCTAAGTCGCCACTGGTGTGGAATCTTTCCAGTGTTCAAGATATGGTTAAATAATACAAACACAACAATTATTAGAAAAAAACGAAATTGTTATTTTTTCAACAACAAACAAAATTTCAATAGAATTAATAAAATTGCATAAAATTCTTGTCTTATTAAAGTAACTTTAAATTGTAATATATACTTTGGTTAAGTACTCATTATTTATTTGATCTTTACGTGACAAATATAAATGAGAATGAGGATATTAATACACATACCATGCGAGCAGACTCTTTTCCATTTAAACTCACATCACCACATACTTTAAACACAGTATCAACTTTTCTCATCTATCACCTTACAAATAAAATTCACATAGTTTCAAAATTTATTTCATTATAGTTTTTTGTTTTACTTGTTTGTATATATCGCCATTTTATAGTTAACCACGTGGGGTCTATTCGTGTTACGAATGCTGCCGCTTAACTTAATATTTATGTTACATTAAAAAACGATTAATTAAAATTTATTCTTTTAAAAAATGCATACCTTAATAAAGTGATAAATAGTTGAGATAATGACTTAATTAAGAAGTTTAAATTATACAAATTAGCTTTTCTTTCGAGTCATCGACATTATTACACTCTGTATATATTTTATTATTTTTACGAAAACTGCATTGAACACGAGGATGAAAACTATCCTTAAAGTTACTTTAGGCCGTAATATATTCATAACATGTCAAATTTCATTTACTTTCATTCAGTAGTTTACTTTATATTCCTTTTTACGGAAAATCATAGGAATAAAACTTAAAATAGATGTACCTACCTCTCGATAAGGACTTATAGAAGGCTAGTTGTATACTATCAAGTAATTCGGGTGAAGATAGTAAGTATAATTTCTTAACTTCTAATCGTTAAGTTGCCCCAATGAGGCGCCGATCAAATCAAAACAGCTTCACGTAGTATCCCGCATTTAGCGGGAGCCTAGTGACAGTCCGATCTGCACTTTCCGACGGATTCTGGAGGTATAACGTGTTGACAGAACTCAACGACGCGCTTTACCTTGATACCAGGGTGAAAAAATGGAAATATTATACATCTTTTCTTAGTATTGTTAATTCCGAAACAAGACTACAAAGACTTTTAATATATAGCAAACAAAATATTATTGGCATAAGTCCGAACTACTGAATGCATAAAATTAATAAATTTGAAAAACTACAAGAAATAAAAAAAATTACGAATATTTTAAACATAGTTGAGTAGTTGCAATAATATAAGCTATAAAGTTTTATTGACTCAAAAAGAATCTGAAACATGAACATCTACATAGACTATTTACTGTTATTTATTTAAAAATTGCGGTCATATGCGTCAGTCCTGTATAAAGTCATTAAGAATGTCATAAAAAAATTTAGAAATTTAAAATATTGTTTTCTCCATCCAACGTGGCATTGGCGAAGTAATTGGGCTCAACTGGCACGCTCGAAGCGCCTTAAATTAAGTACTGAACTGAACTTAAAATATATAATGTGATTGAACTAATAGTTATTGGGAGCTTTGATGATTAGGATAGGTAAAAAATGCTCAGTAAACATTCAACATTAATAGTAAAAAGGAATCATTTAATTAAGTTTCATTAAATGTATTTACATTTAATTAAACTTAATTAGGTTTCTGCCACTCACAGATACTATATTTTTTAGCTCTGCTATTAATTACAAATAATAATGTAGAACACATTAAATACATTTAAATTTATCCGTTTAAAATTCGACAATCAAATTTTGAGTTGAGTGTTAGCAGCGCCATCTATGTAGAGCGTTGCGTTTTCTTACCCAATACTATAAAGAAACCTTAGTTAAATTGAGTAATAAATTAATATTAATTTTCTACTTTATATTTGTTTTAATGACACCACAACAAAATTGATTCTAGCTAGTGCGGATGGAGCTTGTTATATAATATTATTGTTTCTTTTTGATATGCTTCCTCATGACAGCTGTGAGTTTCGACTTTGACAATTGACACCATCGTTATGCTTAAATTTAATAGCTTGTTGACAAACAAATTGCATTTATTTTTAATAAATACTTTAATTTTATTGAAATTACAAGCAGATTTTAAGATGGACAACGCGTCTAATGAAGTTTGCAAGCTACCTACTAAAAATCTAATTGATCCATCGGGGTTTGATGTTACAATGAGTGCTTTATTGATTGGCTTAGGCGCTGAAAAATATATTGAAATCTTTAGGTAATTAAGATGAATGGGAATGATACTTATGATGAATATTTTTAAGAAACATTATTCATTAATGCTACTATGTTTCTATTTACAGAAAACATAACATTGGCCAACTTACTTTGATGGAATTATCAGATGAAGATTTAGACAAATTAGGCGTCGATGATTATGAAATAAGAGTGCGACTAATAGAAGAAGTGAAAAATTTACCAATTTATGACGAAAAACAACCGTAAGATTGTTCATATTCTGAAAAGAGTCTTAATTATATTTCATTAGAATAATATGACTTCATTGTGACAGAGTTGAGCAGAATGCGGCTGTATTGTAGAATTATTTCCATTTTCCTGATATTATGAGACAAAACCGAATATTGAATTTCATCTCTTAAGCCATAGTTTATAAAAATAAAATACTACTATAGAAAAAATATAAAGCCAATTTCCCAAAAAAACATATATTAATTAAGATTTTTTAAAAATACTTTAAAAAAGGAACAGAAAATACTTTTTTTCTTTCCTAAGTGTAGAATAACAATTTTAAAAAATAGTATTCTCTCTTGCCAAACAAATATTATAAGTAATTATCTTTGGGTAGCAGAAATTTATAAAAATCTCCCTACAGAGATATTAACAAATATAAGTTGTAACAAGCATATAAAACATTCAATTTTGAATTTCAACAGCTCGATAAAATTGTTTGGCTTAGTTGGTCAGGTTGCCTTGACCAACTAAGCCAACTGATGTCCAACAGCTACAGGTTCAAATCCTGCGATTTTCAAATTTCTATATGTTTCCTTAATAAGTAAGTATATTCATATTTATGTATTTTTGCAGAGCTCATGCATCTAATTTAGATCTCATGGAAATAATAGATATTTTAGAGGAAAATGCACAACATATATATAGAATTTACTTAAGTATGATGACAAACTCTCTAGCCCTCAAAAAGAAAAAAATTGAGGATTGCTTAATATATAAAGATAAATATGCTTCCAACATTTCTATTGCCACACTGAGTAATATGACAAACATTTTGAATTCTATGGATATTGCACTACATACTCAAGTTAAGGTGAGCTAAACAATAAAGAACAAACAGCTTTAGGTAATTTTATAATAAATAAATATAACATGTGAATTAAAGATTAAAAAGAACTGGATTTGTATTTGTTACTTTTTAACCATGTGTTAAATGTATCTTTTATATCTTAATTGGAAGTTAGATATAAAAGATATGTATATTTAGATAAATTATAGATTTCATTTCTTTTTTCATCTCTAAGCCACATGTTAGGTATATTGCAAATTAAGATTTGAAGAACTATTTATTACTACTAATGTGGGAATTAAATTATCAGTAGTAATAGTTCTTAACATCTTATAGCTGTAGGTACTAGGAGATCTTTATAATTATGTGAATTTAATCACCAAATATCAGTATTCATATCCACATCTGTGGATTTATACTTTTAACAGTAACAGGGTAAAATACTTATATTTTGCATATTGTTACAGATAACAAGAAATTCAAAAAATAAGAAGATTAAAAAAATATTAATTGGGTCTCTAGGTAGTGCACTTGCAACTGTAATAGCAATTTTATTTGTTCGTTCCTTAAGAAATCTTGAGTAAAAGTGTGAAATCTATTGTTAAATATTTTATTATCAAACCCATATACTTTAAATTATTATTTTAGATAACATCATAATTTGGGTGTAATGGTGCTTTAACTCGCATCTCTTAGAAACCACCCAAGCACTTTGGCCACTAAGCCATACATTCTTGTAATGTAAATTAAGTCGAAATTCTTATATTAACCACAACTTAGTTATGTTTGATTGAAAATGTCAAAGAAGTTCGAAATCTTTTCAAGTACACTAGACACTTGAACAGAATGTGTTCACATAACGCATGGTGCGACACTAATTATCGTGTCTATCGTAATATTTTTAGAGTTTGTGCTAATGTAGGTAGGATGTTTTAAAAAAATAAAATAATTTTATTAGATTTGTTTTGGTGTATTTAGAATAAGAAGTTATCTATTTGTAAGGGTTTATATATGTGATCGCATTTATGGATACGTGATCACAAGCTTGGATATGGAAGCGATATTACACGAATTTCAGAAAAAGCTCGAGACCTCAAATTTTTGTACGGAATCAAAGTTGGGCGAGCCCGATTCGCGCTTGACTGCGTCAATATAAAATTTGTCAATATAAAAATGTATGTGCGAAATTAAAAAAAAAATGTTTATCTGTGTCTATAATCCTTAGTTAGTTATAATTATAGTAAGTAGCTTTAAGTCATGCTTGAATTACTAGTGGGGTCTATAAAATGGAGAATAAAGGAAAAAAAATATACCCAAGTATTACATGATAATCAAGTGCCTGTTTATTGTGTGAAAAAGGGATGGGGACCATAAATCAGGAGGATAAATAAATAAATCGGAAGTGCTAAGTGACTCAAAACAGCCGCACAATAAGTAAATCCAGTTGATGTGACCTAAATCGCAATTGTTTCGACCTCATCAATTAAAAAGTGTAAGGTAAATGATGAAGCGGGCAGTGGCAGTGTTTGAACGGGCCGGGCGGGCGTGACGTCACGGCCGGGCTCCGGAAGTGACCCGGAGGCTCCCTGGACCGACGACGTCGTTTATTGCAACCGAACGCGCCAATTGAAGCGCGTGTCCGCTGCTCGCCCACTCGAGCGCTGCTCGCGCCGTAACTCGACTTCGACTCGTAATATGTACGATTTTGCGCATCACAAACTAATATATAAAATTAAATATTTGTAAATTTGTTATTGTGCTAATTGTGTAAAATGAAAAGTCCACTTTTTGGCGTTATTGCGATACTGATATTGAAAAATTCCAAAGCGCAGGATGTTATTACAGGTAAGTAGACAGTGATGTATTTTTTTTATTTTGGGCCTAACCTTTATTGTATAATATATTTTCGTATATAAACCTTATAATTAGTTATAATTTATTAAAAATATATATATTCAAGAAACTTTAAATTCTATAATATTACAAGATTAATCATTAGATTATTTGAAAACTGCAAATGTAATCTTTAGGTATATCCTGATTTTGGCAAAAGTATTCTCACTTGGTATGACTGTAAACTCCAACCACAATATAAGCATATCTCTTCAAAAAATGTCTAATTACTATCTGGAGAGTTTTACTTATTACTGAGTTGAGTTCAAAATTTTATCTGCACTTAACTTTTTACGTAAATATATTATTTGTTAATCATCATAAATATATCATCATATTAAAATAATTAATTCGAAATATGTACAACCGTTTCTAGAGTGGCTTTGCTGTTATCGGTTTTTTAAAACTATACATATACTTAAATACTATATTTAAATAACTATACGAGTACATAGTCATCATATAAACATTTAAAATTGTTATCAGCAATTTACATATCATTTATATTGTTTACACTAACACAATCATACTTCAGTGGAAGGAGTCGTAGGGAACACTGCGGAATTGCCTTGCATCGTCGTTGCTGAGAAAGCAGATGACAAACTGAATATCTTAGCGTGGTACAGAAATGGATCGACAACTGCCTTTTATAGGTGATTATTTTTACTATCATATTTGTTAATTAAGTAGCCTTATCCTTATAATAGGCGTTTAGACAATCTATGATATTTCTATCTATATTTAGAAAAATTGTTACACAAATGTTTTTATGACGCCAAAATTGACAAATTATTACTTTTTTGGGCCTTTCAGTCGTACAATATTTAGTCCTAATGTATAGAACAACATTTAGTTTAATACCCATCATAACCAATTGGAAAATGATTTGTGACCTTAAACGCGTGGCGGACCCTACTACAAACCCACTGACATTGTAATTATATCTGTTGCCTCATTCATTGATGAACACTTATATAGATGTTATAAAATATAACTTCAAAAAACTTAGTATAATTTGAACGCAGGGGTAATTTTAATAATGTACCCATGTGACTCATAAGTAACCTACCGATACTTTTATTTTATAATATACTAGTGGGCCCGGACGCGGCTACGCCCGCGAAAGTATAAGCAAATAAGTTAAAAAAGAATAATAAGTGGAGATTTATTATTAGAAAAAATATCTGAGTAACCGAAATGAACAAACAAAAGAAGTAAAAATAACTAAAGGAAATTCTTAATATTAGAAAAAGTACCTAAAGTTTGCCATGCGCGCGTACTAAACATTTTTCTATATTAAATAATTATAAATTATTGCGAACAATGTTAAATAAAATCCAAAATGATTAAAATTATGATATTTTAAGTGTATAACATCGGTATAGATAGCCGAACTGAGATAAATTAATTATAAGCAGCAAATAATTACATAAAAAATAACAGTTATTCGAAAATATATAAAAATTTACAAAACCATTAAAGTCATGCCCGTTCGCGTCGGTCATACTATACGATTCGTAAGCTAAGTCATTTGGAATCAGTGACATCTCCTTATTTATTTATTAGAATGTTATAAAGTAATTAATTAGTAATTTCCATCTGCTGCATGAAATGCTGAAAGTGACTATTATATTTATTTTCATAAGAATGAATATCAAATTATAGAAATCATCTATTTTTTGTTAATGTATACAAATCTATATCGGCGCGCGCCTTGTACGCGTTAAGCAAACTCAGTTTTGGGTGACGTTTTCTTAAAACAACAAAGCAAGCCGTTGCTTAGCAACGGTCGCGTAGCGACGATTGTTATTAACATGGCGGAATAAATTGCATGTCAAATTAAAATGTTTGTTATTATATTAGTATATATCGACAATATTACAAATATAAGAAAAAAAAGTATCCTATGTTCATCCCACTCTCAAGTACCGGGAGTATTTATGCACAATTAAATAGGCGGTTTGGCCCTGATTGCGTAAAAGACAGACAGGCAGACAGACAGAGTTACTTTCGAATTTATAATATAGGTATGGATAAAATTATCTAAACATTAAATATAAAAAATACATGGCAAAAATTGTACTAGCAGTCGGGACCAGCGCGGAGAAGGGAGTGTGATGTCTTCAAACAAAAGGTACAGGCTGGTCTCTCAGAGCGAAGGAGTAGACAGGCTTCAAGTGCTGAATGTACGTCCCTCTGACGCCGGCCTATATCTCTGTCACGCAGACTTCGTCAGCAGCCCTACACGCAAGACATATACACAGTTAATTGTTATTGGCAAGTTTAAAACTATTTAATTTTTCCACTACTATAACTGGATTGATTTTAATTGAAAACTTATACTTTTTGGAACCATTTATGCACAACAGTGACATGGGTCGTTAAGTCCACGAAAACATTTACTATTTTAATAAAATACAGCTCTTTAAATATGAATCTGAATTGATTTACATTTCTTATTTTATTCTACATTTGTATTTCTTTTGGAATGTTGTAAAAGTATATTAATACAAAAGATTACACTATACAACGATACATGAGTAGATTAACATTGACTGTTAGTTGAGAAGCCTGTAAGGCTGTAAGCCGATCTTAGATACTAGGACTTATACACGTGCACACATAGATAAATCACAATTTTAAGATTCTTAATCATAGAAAATCCTAAAGAATATATTAATTTTATAAGACGACATAATCACATAGACCAAATACACGAGACCGTCGTGGCGCAGTGGCAAAAGCGTGCAATTTTAAAAGCGAGGGTTCTAGGTTTGATTCCTACTCGAAGAATGAAATATTTAATATTTTCATGTCTAGGCTCTGGTAACTCTCCTCAATCTACCCTCCTATGTTCAAAATTCAGCGTACACCAAAAAAATACCATAAACATCGTGGTAGAGTTGAGTTTGATTGATAGCGATGGCTATGGGTTCAAAGCAGATTCATAAGTCTTTCCTCTATCTGGCTTAACATTGTGTAGCGTTGGGTTAAATGATGAGTTGGGATGAGATGATGAAGTGGAGATTGATCTACACCTAATTAGTCTTTTTAACGTTTCCCTTTTGTTCGCATACTCGAATCGGGAGACAATGATATTTTGGATAAAATAGAAGATTCATATCACACTCTGGCACTGGTTTTCTATTTATTATTTTTAAATGTGCACTCAATGTAAGACACTCCGTTCTCGACTCCCCGCCAAATTTTCAAGACATTACCGAGTTGAAATCGAATCCACACGCGCCGGGCTTACAGTCAGACATTGTGCTTTTATGTCACAATAGTATCCGAATAGTTTAGAGTCTGAATAATTATTATTAGTAAAACGTGTTCTTTAGCATTAATATTATTAAACATGCAATATTGATTACACTGTCAGAATATTCTATATTTATTGTATAGATAAGTTTACTATGTCGAATTGTAAAATAATAATAATGATCAGAAAATTAAATATTAGAGACGATCTGGTAAAAATCTGAAAAAGAAGTTTGAGCTTTATCTCTTTTTTTACATCAATGAAAGTAAACGGTTATCTGAAAGTTGGTTTGCAAATATTTACCTTTCTAGTGAAATAGCGCGCTCCGGGTTCTATTAATTGGTCCGCGGGTTAATGAGGAAGCTGACAGCGCCGGAACAATTCACTCCATTTACCACCAATTACGTGTTGTAAATATTACATAATAACTATATTTAATTTTTTTTCAATTACAAATTTGTTTAAAAATTTAATTTTATTGAGATAATTTGAGATAATTGGTAAAAATCTTATGTACTTTTTTATGTATATACGATTTCAAATTTTTGTACTGACTGTCAAATAGCGTTACTTAGTTATCGTTGTCTAGCTCAGTTTCGCTTCTTCGTTTAGTTAATATACAGTTAGTATAGCATAAGTTTTAAGTAAACTATGAACTATTTTTTTTAATGATTATTGTAATATGTTACATAATGATAGGTCCACTATCCACTTGATAATGTCTCACTTAAGTTTTTAGTTCATATTATTTTCGAAGTAGATAGGCAAGAGGTACCTATTTATAGTATAAGATCAAATCTTACAACCTCTTAGGATGTCTGATCAGAAAAAACAAGGTTCTGAAACCCAAAATGTGGAAAAGGAATGGTGGTTCATTGAGATTTTTTTTCCTTACTTTCCAAATATTACCAAAATGTATTTGTAGAGAAAATAAAAATGTTTCTTTGAACCGATATATATTAATTTCCCTTTTTAATTTTATACAGAACCCCCGCAAAGGTTATGGGTTGTGCATGAGAATGGGACCCGAATTGCGATGGCTAGTATTGGTTCTAACACCAGCAAAAATATTGGCCCTTATTACGTAGGAGATACGATTCACCTCGTGTGTGTCGCTTACGAAGGTAATTAATTCTATAATTTCCATTTACCATATTTTTTTTTCTTTAGGATAGGCAGAGGCAACCCAGTGTCAAATCACTTCGTTCCCCGTTTCCCGCCGAATTATTCGAGGCAATGTGTGTTGAGCCGTTTATTCATGTGTCATCGTAACATGTCAATTGCGGGCCTAATATTAATAATTCATTCCCTCGAGGATCGAACTCGCAACCGTCGCGTTACAGCCACATCCTCGTGCCCCTGCACCACGACCGACTCTTTAACATAATATTTTTGTAATATAAAAAATATTTTAAATTTTAGTGCAATGTTGATTTTAAGACTATTGAAGTGACAAAAAAATTATTAGATTGTATTTTTTGTAAAATCATATGTGAAAACCGTTTAAACTGTTTGTCTCTTTCTCTTTATATGAATAGGCACTAGTTACTGCATGAAACCGCTTATACAGCTGCATTTTTATAATACGAATACGATAAAAACGATCATTCGAATGCATAAAAGGCAGTCACAACACAAGTTTTATAATGTAAATTTTCTTTATTAATATGATAGGTAAACCGAAGCCAACGCTGTCCTGGTGGACGGAGCAACGATTCCTCAAAAACACTAACACGCCGCTGTCGGAGCAACGTGTACGCAGTGATCTTATATACGGTCCTCTGGGCAGAGAAGACCACGGCCGAGTTTTCACATGTTATGCTGAAAATAATGAAAAAACGGAAAAACTTGCTATTGATGTCGTTATCGATATGTACTGTAAGTTTAATCTATTATTTGATCTTATAAGATATGAAACCTTTCCGTGGTTTATATTACATAAATAACAGTTAACAGACCATCATGGTGCAGTGGGATATCGCTTGATAGTAAACGCGATGCTTGTAGGTTCGATCACCGCTTGGTATAAGGAATCAATCAATAATAATTCTTCGTTCTGTAATTGAATGTTTTGCCTATTTTGGGTTGCTGAAAAAAGCTGAAAAAAAAACTAGTTTTTACACTAAATCTGTACGTCAATGTATAAGAAGGTATTTGTCAAAATCCTGGAAACGTACACTATAAAAACCTGGAAACGTTTACTCGCAGTGCAGTACCTGCTAATAGAGATCTTATTTTGTTTTGTAGGTAGATATACTTGTTAGAAATAAATAAATATTTTTTATACATGCTTCAAGTTGCATGGACCACCGTCAAAAGATCATATTTAAAGAATTATAAGAACTCTGACACACGCCTACAAATAAACATATAAAATAGCTACAAATTTTATTAAAAAAAATATTACATGTCATAGTGTATAAACGTTTTTGGTGTAGACGAACATGGCGAAGTAGAAGTAATTTTTATATTCAGTACCACCACAGCTGGTCTCGGTGAGGCCCGCGGGTGGCGCCGACGTGGCTGCCGGGAGGGTCCACGCGGGGGAACCCTTAGCGCTGCAGTGCCGAGTTATAGGAGCTCGCCCGCTACCCTCCGTCATTTGGCGACTGGATGATTCACAGCTAGTGAACTTAGAGCAGAATGTTACGGTAAATGTCCTTCACAATTACTGTCTTGTGCTAACTTAAAAATAGAAATATAATGAGACGATACACATTAGTTATAATATTTAAACATAAAAAATGACCTACCCAACTAGCTACTTCTACAAAACTTCGTATTTAGTAAACATCTGTTAATTGTATTTAGTAAACAACTGTTAATTGTATTAATATATGTTAAGCCAGTTTTCTTATATAGATAGATTCGTCTCAACGCCTGGTCGTAAGCGAGATCCAGCTCAGCATCACGCACGAGTACGACGAGTCGCAGCTCACGTGTTGCGCGCCGGCGCACCAGCCGCGCGCCGAGCAGTTCATCTGCGCTACTAGCTTTCCTCTCACCGTTCTCTGTAAGTTGGTAATTAATAGTAATCCAGCTTGAATTAATAAAATTAATTACTGTTATAATATCAGTCGTGGCGCAGGCACACAAAATGGGACTGTAAACGCGACTAGTTGTGGTTCGATTCGTACTCGAAGAAATTTAAAATTTATTTGATATTTTCATTTCTTCGCTTTGGTTTCGAGGCAACAAGCGCAACTTTCAATTCCGCCACTGAACACTCAATACCTCCAGAACTCGGCGAAAAATAGACAACAGAGTGCCTTAATACTAGGTTCCTTCCACCCTGCTGTGTGCTGGATACAGCGTAAGGCTGAAAAAAATGGTGTTATATAATTTTATCTCTTCTCCAGATCCTCCAGTGTTACAAATTGACGTAGACGAGGAGCTTGTTAACGGCACTCTGTCCGTAGTAAAGGGTTCGAACGTTTCATTGAATTGCAGCTACCAAGCAAATCCTTCTATTTATCAACTTACTTGGTTCCATGAGGTAACTAGTCAACAATAATTAATTTAGTAAATATTTTTTTCTATTAAGTATAGGTATTTGTCCTAAGATTTAATAGCGAATCATTATTTCTCTGGTATTGAGGTAAAGCGCGGTGTTGAAATTGTTTTCGTTGAAATATAAGTATTGGTATATAGCCTTATATATGATTCCATTTTCTATTTAATATTATAGGAAGATATGTTGTCTCACAGTGTATATGAGAAAGCTATAGTACCAATATTAACACTTCCAAATGTGAGCGAGGAAAATGCGGGCGAATACGTTTGTGCTGCCACCAATGATGAAGGCTCTACCTACAGCGAACCCGTCATCATTGACGTCACATGTAATGCTACTTTTTATATTTTTTAACTAGTCATTTATTTTTATTATATTTGAATACATTTTATTAACTATTAGTTAACTCCATGGGAGTAAGAATGTTGGGAGGCCGCCTAATAAATTATATCAATCATTTGGCCGAAAGAAGGAATCTGATGACATCATTTCTTTTTCCACTTCTTGTTTATTTTTTAAAAAGCAATATAAGAGTTCAAGTTAAATTACTAAGCGTCGTGAAATTTTGGTATACTGAGGTTTAAAGATGAAAACTAAAATACTATTTTAGATCCACCTTTCTGTGAAGACGATGAAGCCGTAGTTGAATACGGTGTAGGGGACGACGAATGTGTCAATCTGACTTGTAAAATAAAAGGCAACCCAGAACCGACTACTTACTACTGGCTATTGGAGAACATGGATGCAAAGCCACGGGAAAGCCAGCCCGTCACTTTAGAGACAACGGAGCCTTTGTTAATGTATAAGCGACCTAATGGAACCACATGTAAGTAGCATTTAGAATATTTAAATTCGAGAGGCCAGTCGTGGCGCAGGGACACAAGTGTGTGACTGTATACGCGACTGGTTGAGGGTTTGATCCCCACGCGAGGAAGTGAAATGTTTATTTAAATATATATTTTCATTTCTTCCCTCTGGTATCGAAGCAAAGCGCGGCGTTAAGTTCCGCTACTCAACACATGATGATTTGATTTAATTCCCTCTGCCTACCCTGCTGTGTGCGGGATACACCGTGAAGCTAATAACAAAAATAGAAACAAGAACTTGAAAGTTAAGAAACTAAAGTCCACTGTTTGATATAAGTAGTAATTGGCATAAGTAAATATGATTATCTGCATTGATTTATGTTATTTTGCGGTTACAGCTAAAATTTCATGCTGGGGAGTCAACGGAGTGGTTAGTAATGACCTGCAAACGAGTAAGTGTAGGTTCATGGTTACGGACCAGACGGTGCCGTTCGCACCCACCGACTGCCTCGCCGTCAAGAGTACCGTCAAAGAGATTACGGTCACCTGCGATAAAAGTTATAGCGGCGGTTTGGAACAGGTGACTATTGAAAATATTTAGAAATTTAGTTATAAAATTCGACTTCTGAATGGAATCTAGTTTACTAATTATTATAAAATTGATTTCATTTACTTTGAGGTATTTGAGCATTTTTTAAATTGTTTTAGAAATTTAAATTTACGGTAATGTCTTTGGATACCGAAGATCAAATCGTGTCAATTATTAATATGGAACCCAAATTTATGATTGAGGAACCAAAGCAAGATAATTATAAATTTGTGATTCTCGCGATTAATGATAAAGGGGAGAGTGCAAGCGTTGAGATTGACAAGGACAGTATCGTTGATGAAAGTGAAGGTATTATATTTGTCATTTTAGCGCACATTTAACTTTGTATAATTATCAACATCTGAAGATATATTGTCATTTATCTTAGTATTTGAAAGTTGAATTGTATAAAATTTGTAAAAACCCTAGTTTTTTTCTTCACGCAAAGGGAACCTAGTGTTAAAACACTTCGTTCCCCACTAGCGATACTAAGCCGCGTTTGTTTTGTTACTAGAGTGGGGACATGAAATTATACATTTCCCCGAGTGACAATCGAATCCACAACCTTTGCATTTACAGTCCGAGGTTGTGCTGTTGCGCTACAACGTCCTCAAAAACTTCTGTAAACTTTTGAAATTAAATCCGTATGTAAAAAAATCTTAATCAAGTGATACACTACCTGTAAACAATCAGCAACGCGGGAGACGATCAGCGCGGTGACGAACATAACGACGCTGGCGCTGGCGCTCTGCGGCGGCGTGGCGCTGCTGGCGCTGACGGCGTGCGGCCTCGTGCTGTGCGCGCACGAGCGCGCCGCCCGCGACACGCCGCGAGCGCCCGACCCGCCCCTGTGCGCCTACAACACTGATGGTAATCCCTTCTAAAGGCGTTGTTAACTTCTATTTACTTCACGCAGTATCTGGTATATTTATAGGGTAGACAGAGGAAACCCACTGTTTCACCTCAATTTTTGAAACAGGCGTTTTAAGATGCGGAACTCAATATCGCGTTTCTGTCTTGTTACCAGAATGAGTAAACGAAAATATTTCTTTTCTTCGAATGGAAATCGAACTGACGACAGTCATATTTATGTGGCTTATAAAAAAAACATTACATTAAACAACATTAATGTTGTTTAATGTAATTTAATTTAACCCAAACAACAAACAACAGCTACAAGTAACACATAAAATTTAAAAACAATAATCCTATTCTTATTTGATATCTGATATGTTCTAACTGCCTTCAGCTATTCTAAACCTAAGCGCATTACCTATAAACAAAGCTAACGATCGGAACATAGTTGATTTCTCAAAGCTTGTTATTAGAATCAAACTGCGAGACATACCACGACAGCGACGAGGGCAGCGACTGCAACGTGCGGCGCTCAGAGTCGTTCCGTCGCGCGGTCACCAAGTACCCGCCGCGCTACGACGTGCAGCGCACCAGCTCGTTTCACGCACACTCGCCGCACTCGCCGCACGCGCCGCGCCTCGCCGCCTGTCGCCACTCGCTGCAGAACATCAACCGCAGAAGGGACGCCGACCTGCTGTGCGACCACCTCGTGGTTCACCTGCCCACTGACGCGGATTACAATGTGCCTAAGCCGGTATGACTCTCATTAGCCCTCCAATTCGAAGTTTAAACAGACTCCTAAGTAAATACTTTACATGAAACTATCAAATATTAACAATGACATTTAAACATACGAATAAAATTACAAACATGTTCGTAGAACATTAAAAAAAAACAAAAAGATTAAACCGATGCCACTACACAACAACATAACACTAATACCACTTATTAGTTGTTATAAACAAGTTTAACATTATTCTAGATGAACACGTTCTACACGATGCCGCGCAAGATGCGCCACAAAGCAGCCAAGGAGATAAGCGACGAAACGTCAGAAATAACGCAGAACTCTGACGGGTTCTCGTTGCCGCCGCCACCCGACGAGTTCGGCACCTACCGCGCCGCCGCGCGCATACGGGACGTGCCGCTGAAGTGCACCCCCACGTATACCACCATCACCAGGCACAATTCCGTTAACAGAGACCCCATCAAGTATATGAACACTGTGGGACTACCCACTATGCCTACTATGCCCACAATGCCCGGGATGTCCACACAAACTGCCTACACGTATCCAGATGACGATCAGGTAAACACGAATCCATTCGATGATTCTTCGTAGTGCAATTTTATAATTAGGTACATTTAGTGAATTTATATTGTTTTTTTTCTTCTTAAGGACTTACTATATGGATTCGAAAGTAAATATACGTACATTTGAATGTCTATTTAGAACTCACTGTATAAAAATCACGAAGTAGCAGAATGAAACAACAAATTTACTTTGAATGATAATTTATTTACAAAAATAGAAATCACAGTGGACTATGACTGGCAGAACCACTTTAATATTTTTTATTTGTAGAAGCACGTTTGTTTAGAAATAAGTAATTTAAGTAGCTTACAATATCGAATTGAATGTATATAGCACTTAAATATATAGATACTGAACATGATTAAATATTAAGTATTTTTAATTTGTCAGTCACTCACTGCCATCCTATAGATAAAATGAAATGATACAATATTTTACTTTTAGTTAATCATTCTAAATATTTGATGTAACAAAATATGAACTTTTATAATTTTACTGTAATTACAAATATATTATTTCAAAAACATGTCAAGGCAATTTTATTTCCTTCATTAAACCATTGTATATGAACTGGGTAGCCTATTATTTTAAATTAATCCATACGATCAAGGTGCGCCTGCGCAACTGTAAGCTTATCTATGAGGTGTTGTGTATTTGGCCGGCTCTGCAAAAATAAAAATATATTATTCAATTATGTGTAAGTAATGGCTATCAAATAACTACAATTCAATTTATGATTTATTACGCCCATTTGCGTGGAATTAACACTTTAAGGTAAATGAGCGGAGCGGCTAGCATAACAATCAGTAATTAATATAATTAAGTAATGGGAACAAAAAATCAGTTGTATAAAAAAATGTTTTAACAAAATGTTTATGTGCAACAAATTGTATTAGGAAGCGAGAGGGGAGATTGAACAATGGAGTCGTATAGTAAATAGTAGGAACACAAGGCACCTGCAGCGCAGACAGGGCGGCCTCGTAGAGGTCCTTGCAGCGCGCGAGGGCGCGGCGACGCGGCGCGGGCGGCAGTGGCGCCAGCTCGGCGCGCGCGGCGCCCAGCAGCAGCGCCGCCGCCGCGCACACGTGCGACTCGTCGCCACACCCCAGCCACACGCGCTCGTTCACACTCACCAACCTGCAAATATATATGTACACGTATAAACATTAGTTCAGTCGTGGCGCTGCACTCGACGAAATATTATTTAAATTTCGTCGAGTGTAGCGCTACGACTGACCTTTTCATTTCTTCGCTCTGGTGTCCAGGCAAAGCGCGGCATTAGTTCAGCTAATCAACACACAATGCCTGCAGATTTCGGCGAAAAATAAGGAACATAGTGTCTTAATTCTAGGCAAAGTGAATCTGGTTTCTATATACATTCCAGAACCTGTACTTCAAGAAAACAAAATGGAACCTTAATAGGATCACGCCGATGTCCATCTGTCAAAATGATTTTTGTAAACATTGTTTTAGCCTTATTCTCAATTTTAAAAATTATTATCAAAAGTACAATTTTCCAACTAATTTTATGATTTAACATAATAGATGAACATAACAATTTCATAAAATAATATTTTATTAAATTGTTTCAAATACAAAAACACTACCACTCACTTTGTGTATATATCTAACACCTGCTCCAACGATACTCCAATGTTAAGCACAGCTCCAAATACCATACTTTTTTCGGCTTGTAACTTGCAGCTCATTATTTCTAATTGTCGAACGATAAAATCTGTAACAGATGAATGCATAATATTATAATATAATTAATTATTAACAAGGTTTCCATCAGAAAGGCAATATAAATATGAAAAAAGCACGGATATATCTATAGAGATATAGAAGAGTAATAAGAGTCATATTGCCTTAATATATAGATATTTAACATATAATTGGCTCTACCTATTACCTCGATGATAGAATGAATATAAAGGTAAAACTAATAAATACGAAAGTGTTTAAAAAGCTAACAAAACATGTCTCATTCTATTTCTTTGTTATCTAGGCAAAGAAATCAGTCAGATATCTGCTATGTAAATATTCTACTGCCATCGGATTCAAACTCGCGTAAATTTTGAAAAAAGTGCGCCAGAAGTTGACCTAAATACTATTGCATATTTTTTATATTGACAATTTTTATAAAAACAAATAGATAGATACAGGTAAAGTGATAAGTGTATTTAAATATGGTAATCGCAGCAAAATAAGACAGCTTCTAACTGTAAACAAGATAGTCATGAGTTCCATCTCCAATTGGGGTGGCGTTTAGTGACACTGAGCATATTTCGAATTTAGGCGGAACACAGTAAAGGAAATAAGATTCTCTAACTAAAAAAAATTAAAGAATAACTCACACAATGGGAAGCAGTGCCCAGTATTGACATACTCCCTGCCCAGTGCAGTAAGTTTACTGAGTACGGATGCTAAGCGTTCGTCGGGTGAAGCTAGCGCACGTGCGGCCGCCTCCGCCTCACCAAGAATGTTGCTCCAGATATTCTCCACCAGCAACGCGTCATTGTGCCCCGAACATTGCACTATCGCCAGCTTACACTCCCACAGGTTGTAGCGGTCCGCATATTCTTCGTATAGCTGATATTTTTTAATTTATGTAGATTTTTTTTGATAAAACAATGTGTATTACACACTTCCACTTTAATTGTATATAGATATAACAATTAAA
Source organism: Heliconius nattereri (assembly GCA_013403645.1). Taxonomy (NCBI): domain Eukaryota; kingdom Metazoa; phylum Arthropoda; class Insecta; order Lepidoptera; family Nymphalidae; genus Heliconius; species Heliconius nattereri. Next base: position 5,845,782 of record JAAIXI010000237.1, read on the forward strand.
ACTATTTTAAACTTCCCAGACATGTAGTCAAATTAACGACCATGCATCTCTTAATACTAAAATTGGCTTTCATATTATTTTTGAAGAAAAATGTTTTATTTTAGTAACTTATAAATGAAATTAGATTTCATATTACTTAATTTAATAAATTTAATTTGTAACACTGATATTATATAATATATTTTATATACTACACATTGAGTTATAAAAACAGCCTGATTCTTAACGCGATTGTTTTCTTCTATCTCATCTTGGGGAAATGACACTCGATACGCAATACCTTAAATTTTAAAACTAAGTGTTCGGTTTGAGCAACCAGCATTTACCTGCGTGATCTCAAGTAGCTCATCGTCTAGCCTCTGCAGGAGGTGTGCGGAAGGGTGTGCAGCGGGCGCAGAGCGGAGTGAGGCGCGCACGGACGCCTGCACGCGCGCCACCTCAGCCGCCTCCTCCAGGCGTCGCAGCAGCTCGGCGCCGCCAGCCGCGCGCGCGCCCGCTCCCCGCACGCACACCACGCCCGACGACACCCACGACATGCGCTGCGCCAGCGTTGCACCCGTACTGTAAAATATAATTCTAAATGAACTTTATTTAACACTTTGGCTACGCTATTAAAACACAACATACCCAGGCTTGGTGGCTAGCCCCTCGAGCACGTGGGCTGCGGCGAGGTGGTCGCCCGCCTTCTCTAGAACCTTCCACAGCAGGTCGAGCAGCTGCAGCGCGGCGGGCGCGGGCGCCTGGCGCGCCGCCGCCTGCAGGTACGTGCGCAGCGACGGAGGCGGAGCGCCATTCAGAGACAGCAACTCTAATTATAACACACAAAATATTTTGATTTTTTTTGGATATGACTGTGAGTGTGACTGAAAACGGGACAGTTGTGAGTTCGATTGCCACACGGGGAAAAGTATCATTTTAATATCCCCACTCTGGTAACAAGATGAACAGCGTTGAATTTCGCCAGTTACCTCGCAGTTCGCTTTACCTCGAAAATTGAGGAGTTGGGAAACGGAATGTCTTAACAGTAAGTTCCCTCCACCTATGATTAACAGCTAGGCTCAAAAATATGGCCCATAAAGAAAAATAGCAAAAAGATTTAGAGAAACTAAAATCTGATGGTTTAATGTAACGAAAAAATATTATATAACTTATAATTTATTTTCTATTCTAAATTTTTTTGACATACTCTACACATTACCTGATCCAAGATTTTTCGATACTAGCCACTCGTACACAGCGACATGTAGAATTTCATCATCTCTACATAAGCAGTCCCACACTAATTTTCTTCCCTATAAATAAATATATGATATTTTAATATATTAAAGGGATCGCACGCTTTCTTGTTATTTTTTCACTATATAGAATAATAAGATTTTTTTATTCTCCTAATAAATAACATATTAAAGCAAGTATGCACCTATTAGTTTTCTGCGTTTTAGTATTAACTTAGTCTAGTTAATAAAGCGTTTTTATTAAATAAGCTAATTCGAAAAGAAGAGATTAAAATTAATATATTTTAAGCTGCTCTTCTCAGCACAACTGCTTTTCAAGCGTGTGTGACCAATGCACTTTTAAGCATACTGATTTAATTAATTATTTGACAGTATATGTAAAAGTCTAACATGAATGACGCTCATTTGACTACAAATTAAATTTAAATGTAAACTTGGTATTATGTGTTCGGCTCCCACTCGGGGAAAAAGGGTATTTTCATTTCCATCATAATGCAAAACAAAGTGCCGCGTTAATATTTCGACTTAAGGCACGCATTCGTGATCACAAAACAAGGAAAAAAAATAACCTGGCAATTAGCATCAGCAGCGGACATGGCATGCAGCGCGTCGGCGGAGGCGGCAGGAGACGCGCCGTTGGCGGCCGCGTCCGCGCTCCGTTCGTACAAGCGGTCCAGTGCGTTACAAACCTCGCGGTACATTTCCATTCTAAAATAAAGTAAATTAGTTTAAAAAAAACACCTTCCCATTTTTGCCCGCATAACAGTAGGCAGAGACCTAATGTTAAGACAATCCGTTTCTAAGCACCAAAAAATTTTCCAAACTTTGCGAGTTGAATGTCAGAACTCAACGCCGCGCTTGGCCTAATAGAATCCAGAGCAGCGAAAAAAATAATAATATTTCAAGCATAATAATTCTACCGAACGAAGATGGAGCCATTCTCCATCACCACAATACCCATATCCGTATGCCTAAAAAAGGTACACAATATCATTCACAATAGAATTTTTCATTCGCTTATTTTTGTCCAAATCATTTTAAACAAAAATTCTCTTTCTATATACATATTACAAATAATAATAAATTTATTTTAGTTTTATTTAAAGTTAATTGAATTGAATTCAATTTGAAATATGATTATATTTAAAATACACTAAGCAACATATCAACACTTTAAAGATGTTTAAAATATTTAAATACCTTCTATAGTAGGCCAAGTGACCCTCTCTGTCCTGCGAAGGCTGATCGCTTTTGTAGTAATAAAGCGCTTTATCTTGCGGGTCTATTTTGCTGGCGCACGCCACGCACAGCTCCACCACACCCGAGTAGAAACCAGCGGACACCAGTTTAGAGCACACAAGAGGTAGATTCACATTAGGTGCTACATCCTAAAGCATTTTTTTTTGTCATTATCTTCATGCTGTATGTTCTAAACAGTAGGGTAGGCAGATGGAGCCTAGTATCATAGACAGTGACACTTTTCCTTGCGCAACGCCATTTTTGAGCCATTGCATTATGACTAAAGGAATTTAACACCGCACTAACTCTTATTACCATAGCGGGGAAATGAGAATAGTTAATTTCCTGAGCGGTAATCAAACAACGGTTGCGTTTACAGTCAGATGCAGTAGTGCTGCGTCACGAAAGGCTTTACAGTTGCAGCTTTACACTGTATCCTTTCCAGTCCCTCACTTCTCCTTTACAGTCACACACTTGTGTCCCTTGGCCTCAGCTGGCTATTTTATATTATTCTGGAAGGCCTATTTCATAAATAATATTAAATAATAAAAAAACCAAGCAAATTCTTATAAATACCTTGCAAAGTTTCAAAGCTTGTTGAAGCATTTCTTCTCGTTCAGCTGGATTTTTTTGTTGCTTTGCAAATATTAAGAGTTCATTTGCCTGAAATAGTAATATTTATTTACAAAAAACTATCAATGTTAGTCAAATTAATTTCATAATATAATACTTTAAAATGATAAAGTTTGTAAGAGAAAGAATTTAGAATGAAAAATCTATATATAACAATGAAAACAATATCTACATATAAATACACTCACTTTAGAACAAGTGGCATCTTCTTGTCTATATAAAGTGGGGCAAAGTTGCCTAAGCTTTTGTGAGATTCCATCAACGGAGGCGTTATCGCGTAGATATCCGGCCACAAGGGATCCCAACAACAAACATGCTACTTCTTGACCTCCTACCAATAGTTCCCTAAAAGCAAAGTAGAAATAAAAAAATCTATAATATAAAAAAATATATTTGCAAGATCTGCAAATAGTGCATATTTTTCAAAATACTGCAACCCCGATAGACATTGTCTTACTAATGTTATCAAAATATGCTCATCATGCCAAAGTTGTACTATTATTCCAGTTTCATTTATAGTGTATTTTTAAGAAATTCAACGTATTTTGAAACCATCTGAAAACTGAAAATTTTCTCCAAATCGATCCAGCCGTTTAGGTGTGGAGTGACAAGCAAATAAACAGGAAATTTATATATAAAAAAAATACAATAACATACCTAAAACTCGCCGCTTGTAATGCACTTTGCTGTTCAGGAGGCAGGCTAGCTGCTATTACATGAAATTGGTGTTCACAAAGTACTTTCCAAAGACTCAACATTTCTATTGCCATGGCTATAAAGAATAAAAATAGATTATTATTGATATAATTTTCAGCAAAGATTGTCAGTTCTATAAGAGATTAAATACATATCATATAAATATGTATTATATGTAATATTTTTTTTTACTTATTTATTAAGAGGCCGTCGTGGCGAACGTGGGCACAAGGGTGTGAATGTAATGCGACGGTTGTGGGTTCTCGATCCCCACTCGAGGATATGAAATATTTACTCAAATTTATATTTCCGTTTCTTCGCTCTGGTATCGAGGCAAAAAATGCGGCGTTGAGTTCTCAACACGCAATGCCCCCAGAATGCGACGGAAAGAGGGTAATGGAGTGTCATAACACTTTGTTCCATCTGCCTATCCTGCTGTGTGCGGATAACAGCGTGAAGCTGATTTCATTTTGATTTTTTATTTATATTTTTTACTCATAAAAAACGTCTCATAATGATTTTACTTTAATTTGTTGATAACTAGTGTTTTTCTCACGGTTACATCGTTAGGTTACATTTTAATAATTTGTATTTACACATATGAAAAATCTACGTGTACATCGGTGGGGTGAGAATTTATTTCGTAGTGTGTAAACATAATAGTGTCTAACATAAAAAACCAAGTTAATAAAATACTAACTGATGAACAGCTTTAATGAATGCAAAGACGCTTGTTCCTCCGGCTGCGTAGCGGCTACCACGCGCATAAACGCGGACACACGTTGCAATTTCTTCACTATATATGCACAATCTTCACCAGTTACCTTGCTTGACATCTAAATTAACAAACTTTAATATTTAAAAGTATCACATATACTAAAGATTTAATACACTAATATGAATAATTTTACTTACAAGCTCTTTGTTATCAGGCGTCATTGATTTAGTAACGCATTTCAAATTCCATATAGGAGAGAATATCCTTCCCACATAAATATATAGGCCGTTATGTTTCGCACTGTACTCCACTTGCATCGGATAGTTATCTCTTTGTTGCTGGGTAACATTACCCATGAAGGAAGACTGGTTAAAATTGGTTGGACCCATCATGTTTTGTTGGTACGCTTGAGGCATCATGGACTGATTTGGCATTCCCATTGATTGGTTCATTTGCAGTTGTTGGTAGGATTGATTTAGTTGACCCTGTCTCATTTGATCTTGAGGCCTTGTTGACATTGGTGTTGACACTTGTCGTGGTGAAAATTTCGGAGAACCTTAAAAAATTATGACAATAACATATTGAAAATTATAAAATCTATTTTCAGGGTTATTTTTGAAATAACATATTTACTATTGTAAAATTAGTAGCAATTTTACCATTTGATGATCAAAGAGATTTACCATTTAATGATTAAAGAGATTGGCTGAACTTAATGCCGTGCTTGGTGTTACTACATTGAGGAAATAAATATAATTTAAATATAATCCGCGTGGGAATTAGACTGCACAGCTTTTTTTTTTATAGTAGACAGGGCTTCCCCTGAGAAAGATATTCCGTTCCCATTAAGAGATAAAAAAATTAAAACAACTTATACCAATGACGTTAGCGGTTTGCGAGTGTGCAAAAAGGGGCACGGGTGCCGGCTGACTGCCATATAGGAAGAACGCGCGCGCCGCCCACTCGCTCACCGACGCGTCGCCGCCCGACGAGTCCTCACACGCCAAGTACACAGCGCACGCGCACGCTTGCTCCGCTCCTTGTAACTGAAATACAACATTTTTTTTAGCTTCATGCTATATCCTGCATATAACAGGCGGAGGGAACCCAGTGTTGACACAAATTTATCCCACGCACCAGCCTATTTTCGACACATAGCGCGTACATACTAGAGCGAAGAAATAAAAGTAATTCGGTCCCTCGAGTCCCCACTCGAATCAAACTATGACCATCGTGTTTAGAGTCGGATGCCGTTCCACTACACCATAATGGCCCCAATATTCATAAGTGCACTTGGGTTATTATTCACCAAGTTAGATTGAGACTAATTATGTAGAAACCTAAGAAGAAAAGTATTACATATGTTTTAAGAAAAACCTTTTTACAAAATATTATATAATATAATAGCTAGATATAAAACTAAATAAAATAACAAAGTCGTATATTTATACGAGAAACAAAATAAGGTGTAGAATTAGTTTTCTTCAATCGATTATTGGTCGTCAATATCAAAAGAGATATATGCATTGTAATTTATTTATATGCATATATTTTTCAATATCGGAAATCAATCCAACGATATGGCCGCGGCATATGAATTGTTCATATTGTCACTTACAATACCATTAAATGATCACATTTCATAAAAATATATGCAAACCATATGGGTCATTGATTACTGGTGTGGCCACGAAATAAGTATACATGGATTGTACGTCTTTATACCTGAAACATGTCCTTGACAGGCTGCGCCTCGGGTCCGCGATAGTCGCGCAACAAGGTACGCAAGAGGTCCGGCGCCGCGCCCGCCGCTAGTAGCGCCGCCCCCCACGCGCTCACCACCGCCCATCGTGATGATGACCAAATTTCTAAAAAAATATTTAATATATTTTTTTGTGCTTCAAGCTGTATGTCGTACATAGCAGTGTAGGCAGAGCGAACTTGGGAACCTAATATTAAGCCACTCCATTCGTCTGTGGAGAAGGAAAGTCTTACTTTCCTTCCCCATTTTCCGCCAAATTCTTAAGGCATTACTGTCGCATTTATAGTCCCACGCTTATCCTGGTTATTGACTAGCACAATATTACTACAGTATTCATAGTATATAATTTGTTTGTAAGCGATTAGTAGAATTAAGTCTGATTTCTCGTAATCTTTTGAATGTTCTTAATAAGCACTAATCCAGAAAAATGCCAGTTAGAGATTGAAGTTAGCAAGGCAACTTCTGCACATTTTTGTGTTCTCTACTGTATTAGCTCTGTATACCATAAAGTATATCTATGTATCTGCTTATTTATCAATCAAATATAAACAACAAAACTGACCTTTCTTGGCAAGTAGCGCAGGTGAAATGTGGTCGGCATGCAGCGGGGGCAGCGCGGTGAGCGCCCACGCAGGCCCATCCAGCGCCAGCACGGTGTGCGCCTCGCTGAAGCCGGGCGCCGGAAGCGCGCGCGACAGGCACCACAGTGACTCCGCCTCGCCGCCGCCCGACGAGCACACCATCACCAGTGTACCTGGTGAGTTTAAAAAATATATATTTAATTGATAATTGTCACATAAATGTTTAGACCGACAAATACTTTATGAGGTTAGTGAACACAGGCGCGAGTCTAACTCGCACATGTACAGTAGTGTGCATAATATTCGTTATGTTAAGTTCGGCGTCATTTTGTGCGTTTGTACAAACTGTCGCAGTATATGACTCAATGTTGCGTTCTACTGTACTTTTAGTGTTGTGATCGGGGGGTAGCGGTGAGGAGCGACGGAGCGGACGGAGACATCTCTTTGTCGATATTAAAATATGCATTCTCGTGTAATGTAGGCGCGATACTTCGTCAAGTTCTTGTCGCGTTATTTAAATTTGTGTTTGAAATTTAAATCATTAAACATTGGGCGCCATACTTGCAAAGCGGGCAAAGTAACATTATTTGACATCAATTGATCTAACAAAGAAATGCGCTGATATTGATAATACTTATACACAAAGTTTGTGTTGATTACTTGTTAAAATATGTCATTAAATTGTTAACTTTACAATTATTTAACAAAATAGCTAATATTTCATTTCACTTCTCTTCTTACTAGACTTTAAAAGCATATAAAATAAAAGGACATTTAATAAGAAAACATACTAACCATTGTCATATACAGCACTGTGCACTTGTTTAGGTTTCAGCACTGAGGCATTAGGTGTGAAGCCAGGTGGCAGTCTCACATGAAGCAATGAAAGATAATGCGGCCTTTGGGATCCACCTTGGTTGGCACTAAAAGCATATTTGTTTTCATCAAACATTATGCTATATATGATTTTTTAAAAAGATTTTAAAATATAACAATTACAACTTAAAAATGTAGAGTATTAAACAAATGTATATTACATTAATATATGTATATTTAAGAAATGTTAATTAAATAGTAGTATAGATATTGTATATAATAAACATATTGTGTTGAATAAACTGATTGAATAAAGATTCTGGTACTCCAGTTAGTCGTCGTATTCAAATTACGATAAAATATAAACTTTCTTCATAGGAACTTGAAGTTATAAATCCTATGTTTTGAGGTAAAATCATGGAGTTATTATGGAGTTAAATTAAAGGAATAGATTAACTCATTACAATTTAACATGGCAGTCATTTATCATGAATAAAACCAATTCCAACAATGTAATGTGTAATTGTGTAGTGATATAATATATTGTGTCCTAAAATTAACACAAGATTTAAATGCAATAAAAAAGATATTCTTGCGATTTAGATTTTTATTGGTCTATACTGTATCAGTTATTAATACCTAATTGTGACTGTATTTTGTTAATCTAGGTTTTTTGTCTTCTAAGACAGTTGGGGTGGTCAGATTGTTGAACTTTGACTTTGAGCAACTTGATAAGAAATCTCATGTTGCTAAGTAACATGAGCAAAAGGGTCAATTTCAAAATTAAAATTCAACTGTCAAATTGTTTATTTTTCAGGGTTTGATACTACTGTAACAATGAGAACAAAATTTAATTGTGTGCTAGTTTTGGGGTACCATATAGATCAAGTATTATGTAAATTAACTTACTCTCCACTGCCAGCACTAAAATAAAGTCTAGCCCCAGTCTGTGTGACAGCTACTAAATTAACATGATCTGATTCCATTTCTTCCACAGCTGATATTGCTATGACTGGCTTAAAGTTATTAGCTTCTAATGTCCTAGGCAAAAATATGTATATTTTTTATATTTTAAAAACATTTTCAAATAATACTAATAATAATACTTTACACATCCACTTTATTTTTCATAAATGGTTACTATATAATAAGTCATTTAAAATTTTTGAATTTTATACTTACTTAACAATATCCAAAGCTGCCGACACAATCTTTCCTTGAGACAATCTCATCACTTTACTTATACCTTCACCATCAGCTCCTAAATCAAATATTTCTATACAACCTTTTTCACTTAATGTGTACAGAATGTGACGAGAATTGTCTACTTCAATTTTTACTATGGGATCCTCATCATATAAAGCGGCATTAAGAAATGAGGGTACTAAAAATGACAGAGCACTTGTAGAATGATTTACTTTTTTACAATGTTTGCCGAACCATCCTAATTGTGCCTGGAATTTTAATTTACAATTTCATTTATATAAATTGCTTATTGTAGAATAACTAGATGGTTCTATTTTTTAATTACTGGATTTAATTTACCTGATATGTTATTTCATATAAACAACCATCTTTGCCTCCCATAAATATTCGACCTTGTGAGGTAGATTTGACACATAACATTGATGCACCATCAGTAGGTAAAACAAAAACAGGTTCAGGCACTAGGTGTATTTCTTCAAAGTCTGCATTTCCTTCTTGTTTACTATTTGAAAATGTTACCCCTGTTTAAAAGTATAATGTAATTTTTTTTCTATTATAACCATTTACAGATATTTGACAGATAAAAGATATTATTATAAAGAGTCAGTCTCCAATCTTTGTGATATTTTAATATATTAAATCGCTTTATGGGTCTTTAGTGTGTGGTGTATGGTTCTGTGCCGAAGCACAATGACCAATGCTGCAATATGTATTTGTAACTGTTGATAAATATAAATAAAAGAGATTTTTTTATAATACAAATTTTACAGTTAGATAACTTCAAAGATAAATTTTGAGTATTAAACTCAAAAACAAATACTAAGAACAATAATTTCCAGTTATATTTTTTAATAAAAGTAGAAAAATTAAATTGCGATCAACTCACCTAATACCACTATTTCTACAGTTGTTGTTAATACTAATAAATATTTAACAAAACTTTGAAAAACTCCAGGTTTTGGCTTCACTAACCCCACACTAACAATAGTTTCACCGAGGCCATCAAAATAGGCTACATCACTTCCATGTTCAAAGGCCCAAACATAAATATTACTATCTATTGCCAACCATACCCTGCTTATTTCTGGAAAAACTCCCATTAAACAATGGCATTGCATATCTGTTGTATATTATCAGGAATATTATTTTTAACTACTTTATATTTCCAAAATATAAGTAATGATAAATTAAATGTTCATTATGCATTGCACACATAATGGAGGAAACATATGTTTTTAAAAAATAATAATAATTATAAAAATATTAACTGTAATGGAAGAAATATTAGTCTAAGTCTATATAAAGGATACGGGCAAAATGTTCCATTATTTCTGGTGGCAGTGGAACTTTGTTCAATATTTTCAATTGTGATAAATTTGGATGATTGAGTAAAGCAGATAAATTTCTGTAATCTCCTGCATTTAGGCCACTGCATGTTGGGGTTCCTTGAGACGCTATACCAGTTATCTAATGATATAAGAATACAAAAATAAAACAAATATCAGTAGCATGATAGAAATTAAACTTTAATTTTTGCAACAAACCTCCAAAAACGAAGGGCGGGAATTGTCGGCACTTATATACCGATCAAGAGTACATCCAGCAAGTTCTAAGCACTCAAGCTGCATCTTTGGTGCTTCAGGCTGTCTCAGTCTTTCAGATTCAGTTATCACACTCGGCATCTAATATTTCCATAAAACATGATTTTAGAAAAAAATTATATTATTATTTTTTTAGAGGTTATATATGTTTCACTGTCACTAAATACTGTCAAATTTTATAGTTGACGATACTCTTATTTACTCACCTTGCATCTGTATTAATACTGTTTTGGCCGTGAATGTCTATGTTTATTGTAATTAAAATGTCATATTTAACAAAGTTGTCGTATTACAAACTATTTTTAGCTTTTAAAGTAACAAAACCGGACACTTGGGACATTTAGTCTTAACTCTTTTTAAGTTTTTAGTTTTAAAAACAAGCGACGGTTACGCAAATTACCACAGATTAGGTTTTATTCAGTATCATGTTCCTTGGTTTTATTTAAGATACTTAAGACACAAAAAAATATTCATGGTGCGGTATCCTAATAATTTTTGGCTTTTATTTTTTTAATTACATGCATAATTTTAATTGATTTCAAACAAAAAAATATATGTTCAGAATTGTTGAAAAAAGGTTATTGTGAAATCGTTACCATACTTATGATTATAGGACAAAAGTATCTCTACTCTCTATACGTATATATTCTTTATTGCACATGTAACAAAATAGTAAGAAAACAGTTAAAAAGTTATGTTTACAAAGGTGGGCTTATTTCTGAAAGAAATCTCTTCCAGCCAACCTATAGAAGTGGATGAGTGCCAAACAGCGGAATAAAAACACAGTGCAATCAAAAAAAAATTAAAATATCAGAAAAGTATATATATTAACTAACACATTATATACATAATACATACTACAATATATATATATAATATATACTAGAAACACTGATTAAAGCTATGTCAAATTACTTTCACTTTTGAGCAAATGTTTTTTAAGTTGGGATTTAAATGAATTTAGGGAATGGCTTTTCTGAATAGGATTGGGAAGTTGGTTCCAAAGGGATGCGGCATATACAGTACAGGATTTTTGAAGGAATTTGGTATTGCTCTTCGGTACGTCCAACATCGGAATGACATACGAACGCCTAGAGCGTGAGGGACAGGGAAGCAGACTAAAGCGGGATTACTTACGCAAGCTTAAACAAAGCGTATGGCCAGATTTTGAAGACGCTCTAATTTATTAAGTAGCTCCTCGGTCACATCCAAATAGCAAACATCGGCATAGTCGAGTATTGGAAGCAGAAGACATTGCGCTAGCATTATTTTGGTTTTGTGAGGAAGGAAGTATTGGAGACGCCTAAGAGTATGATAAGAGAAATGCATGCGCTTGCTGATTGAATTAATATGGGGTGCCCAGGTGAGGTTAGAATCCATTATAAGGCCTAAATTTCTAACATTTTCGCAAAAAGGAATTGTAACTCCCGAGTATTGAATCGCAGGGACGAGATACCAGTTGATTTTAGATCTGAGTCTGCTACTACCTATCACAATTGCCTGGGATTTTTTTGGATTGATTAATAAGCCGAAAGAATCAGCCCAAGTTTGTATAGCAGACAGATCGCTATTTAAACCTTCAATAGCTGCAGGCAGATCATTTAAGCTACAGTGACGATAAAGTTGCAAATCATCCGCATACAGATGGAAGGGAGAAGTAATGACTCCAGAGATGTTGTTAATAAAAATAGAGAAAAGAAGTGGGGAAAGAACGCCGCCTTGGGGAACGCCGGCAGTGAGATCAAGCCATGACGACGTGGTGTCGTTTGCTTTTATACATTGCCGGCGTCCGAAGAGGTAAGAACGAAACCAGCTTACAGCTTCGAAGGAAACATTGACTGCCCGAAGAGTGCCAAGAAGTATATCGAGGTCAACAGAGTTGAAAGCACTGCTGAAATCCAGCAGAACCATGACAGTGAGTTTGGTATTGTCCATAGCACATCGAATGTCCTCCGTAATGTTCAGCAGTGCTCCCACTGTGCTATGAGAAGGGCGGAAACCGGACTGAAAAGGACATAAAAGATTGTTGGATGATAGGAAAGAGTAAAGTTGGTTGTTGACTAATGATTCAAGAACTTTAGAAAGAACAGGAAGGATAGATATATGACGGTAATCAGTGACATTGGAATCGTTAGAGATTTTAGGAAGTGGGATGACAAAAGCACTCTTCCACTGTGAAGGAAAGACCTTGCGAGACAGTGAAAAGTTAAAAATGTGGGTGACCACTGGTGCAATGCTCTCCAACACGGGAAAAATCATCTCAAGACTGAGATTGTCACATCCGAAGGCTTTAGAGGAAATAGAGTGAACATACTTCTTGGCATCATCTTCTGTTACAGCTTTGAAAGAAAAGGAAACTGAGTCAGGTGGAACAATATTAGACAAAAAAGCAAGTGTTTTAGATTTTAACTGGGGATTTATATTAACTGGTGGAGTTGCAAAAAAATTATTGAGAGTCTGAAGATTTACTGAGAGTTGATGAGTACAAATGTTTTTGCCCACACCAAATGACTCCAAGAATCTCCAAAGTTGTGCTTTACAAAGATTCTGAATAGTTTTATGGATGTAGCGACGTTTGGCATCCCTACACAGCCTGTTGCAGATGTTTCTCAACTTCTTATACGCACTTAGATTTTCTTGCGATGGATATTTTTTGTTTTTAGCCTTGGCACTATCACGTTTGGTCATAGCGTTCCTAATAACTTGTGTTAACCAGGGAGCAGGCGCATGCTTCATTCGGAACGGTATTACAGGGGCATAGATGTTGTAAATATTAATCAGTTCAGTAGTTAATGATTCCACCATAAAGTCAATATTGTTTGAGGACAATATAGGAGACCAGTTGATGTTCCTCAGATCATCCTTTAGGTGTTCAATGTCCATATGCCTAAAATTGCGCTGAAAATGGATTTTGCCTATAACTCTAGGTGGGCATAGTTTATAGGAAAGATAGATTAGGTCATGAAAGTAAAAAGGAGCGAACATTTGGCCGTAAGAAGTGACGAAAGTGGGGTTAGAGACAGAAATAAGATCAATAAGGGAAGGCTTGCAGTTAGGAAAATAGTGAGTAGGAGAAGACATAGGTAGGAGGAATAAATTATATGAATAATTTATATCTTTTAATAAGTGAGTCCTTCGATCATTTTTTAACAGGCAGGTATTTAAATCGCCCATACATATGACATGTTCATATTGAGGTCGGAGGTTCTCAAGAATATTGTCCAAAGTGCTAAAGTAATTGATTTGGTCATTCGGGGAGTACAGGACTCCAATAAGAACTTTGGTGTGACGCAATATCAATTCTAAAAAAAGATATTCTAGAGAACCATTAGGATGAGGAGCGGAGCAAGAGACTACACTAGCGGGAATATGGTTACGAAGGTAAATACCAACAAGAAGACGAAAGGGATGGTTTTAGCCAGGTCTCGGAAATAAGTATACAATCAAAGTCAAAGGAGTCAAAGGATGTGAGAAGATCAATATAGTGAGCAGGTAAACTCTGCGCGTTTATATGCACCAAGGATAGAGAGGAAAGAGTGACAAAAATATTAGACAGCTTGTCAGCAAGTGTTTCAGTAACAGAAAAAGACGAGTGACTACTAACAGTACTGTCATAGTTATTGCTAGATGAGCAAGAGAAGAATTCATCGTCAATATCCATTATTATATACTATTTAAAAAAATACTATAAATAAATAAAATATATATAAAATATTATATATAAATTATAATATAAATATGAATGTAATATAATTTAAACTAAGTAACATAACAAATGACACAGAAAATCCACGTGCACAAGTTGACTATAAAAAAAGTAAGATTATATACACTAGACATTACATTAGATAGAAGATTATTTTAAAAAAATCTAAACTACAATTTACCAAAGGACTAAAGAAAAATAATACATAAACAATCTGCAATACACAAAGACAATAAACTTACTAACTACCAATATTATCTGTATAATTTCTATTCTGTAACAAAATGACACATGTCAGATATATACGTGATGTAAATTACAAAAAAAAAACTCGAAAAAAAAACAGTAGTAGTAAACATAAGTATTTTAAAAAAAAATTTCGGCTAAGAATAAAAAAATGTACCCTACAATTAGAACACAAAATAAATTGTTTATATATATATTTTTTTTTGTCTTGACACATGTATGTCACTATATCATATGTCAGTTATGTCAACTGTCAACTATTAATTTGTTTTACGTTCCGTTTTGCTGTTGTATAATAGTCTTATATAATGAATAACTTTTAATTTGTCTTAATCTGTTACTTTAAAATTTAGTGTAATATTGTACTTAAATCAGCTTGTGCAGGTATAATTTTTTATTATACATTTTTTTTATATATATGTGTATGTATATATTTTAGTTTATAGTTTCTTTTAATTTGTCTTTATATATTTATTTTATTCATATATTTTATTTCTTTATTGTAACATTGATAGTATGTTAAATGATATTGAATATTTTTCGTGCTCTTCAAGTTATTGATAGTGCTGACAGTGATAATAATTCTGAATCTGAAGCACTTTTTGATAAACTGTCGAAAATTTTTGACAATAATTGTTCTACACTTTCCTTGGTGCATATTAACGCGCAGAGCATTCCAGCTCATCATACTGACCTTTTCGCATCCTTTAGCTCCAGTGTAGTTGACTGTATACTTATATCTGAAACCTGGTTAAAACTATCACTTCCATCTGCTTCTTACTCTCTCCCAGGCTATCAACTATTTCGTAATGACGGCATTGGTCGGGGTGGTGGTGGCGTTGGCATTTATCTTCGTGTCAACATCCCGGCCAGTATCGTTTCATGCTCTCCTCCTCAACAGAATGTGTCTCTTGAATACCTTTTCCTTGAGTTGACTTTGCATCATACAAATGTATTGGTTGGTGTCTTGTACTCACCAAATGACCAAGTCAATTATTTCAGTACTCTGGATAGTATTCTTGAGAACCTTCGACCCCAATATGATCATTTCATTTGCATGGGCGATTTAAACACGTGTCTTTTAAAAAATGATCGTAGAACTCATTTGTTAAAGGAACTTAATGAGTCGTTTAATTTACATCTTTTGCCCATGTCATCCCCCACTCATTACTTTCCTAACTGTAGGCCCTCTCTTCTTGATCTTATTTTTGTCTCTAACCTTAATCTTGNGTAAATCTTATTAAGAGGAACAATACTCCAATACATTATTTTCATGTAGTACTTGCCATTAGAGCAGCGCATGCGCGAAAGTGTCTTAACGGGTAGGACTTCATACACATTTGTCGTATTTATGTTAACCCTTTCACGACTATGGGGACACATTTGTCTCAGTTGAAAAAAATGAGAGTAGTTAGAAAAAAAGAAACAGATATGCGTTATTGTATGTCAATTGGCTTCTTAAAGTACTTTTTTATTATTTGAATATAGTAAATTAGCTATCCAACCATCACATTTTGATTTATCATCATTGAAAAGTGACTGTTTGCTTCGCGCGAAATTCCTTTACTTCAGAAAAGTATTTCTAGGTGTAAAAGTAAATTATAACGATTTATTTCCTAATATATTTATCAAGTGGTAAGTATTTATTCATTTTGTGCACATAAAATATTTTTTTTATGCTTTGTACTTGTATAAGTCGTCGCAAACCTAAAGGGACATCAGTGTCCCTATGGTCTATGAAGGAAATATTTTGGGCATAAAGTTCGTTGCAACAAAATTCATAATAATGGGTAATATACCCTCAATAATATATTTTTACTATTGCAGATTATGTTTCGAAAGGGACGTGGAATTTTTGAACTCAAGCAAGATAGTGACGTTGAAGACAATTTACTGCCCGACGAAGAAGAACAAAAACTATTGACACAGGATGATGACCAAGGCGTACTTGATGTTGAGATTGAGGACACAACAACATTCAGAAATAAGAAGAAAATCACCTTAGCCTTCAACTTCTGCTACAAATCCTACCATAGTACAACAAAGCAGCAGTCAACCTGATTTTAAATGGAGAAAGAGATCATACATTCCGAATGTTTTATCAAATATACAGTATCAATTTGGAAAGGTGGAAATTTGTCAAGATACTGAAAACAATATTTTGACCCATTTTGATATATTTGTTTCTACAACAAATGTTTATATTTTAGTTCAAATGATGCGATACGCGGATCAAAATGGACGGGAAATTTTAATTGAAGTAGATGAGATGAGAGCTTTTCTTGGAATGAATTTAGTTATGGGCTATGTTTACCATCTTTTATGGCGGTACCTTTTATATCAAATATCATGCGACGGGTTCAATTGGAAGGCATACGTAAAAATCAACATTTTTGTAATAATGAAATAGTAAGGCTAGTTCAAACTTTGATCGAGCTTTTATATACTAATTTTATAATTAGGCCCATAATAACACATTTGAATGCATCGTTTCAAAGTGCTCATAATAATAATTTTACAATGAAAAGAAACTGTAAGGAAGTCTTTTGACCAGCCTACAGTTCAGACAAGTCGTAGCTCGGAGCTTAGTCAACTGCTTTACTTCCAGACACAGAGATGTTCTTACTTCTAAAACAAGTGCCGTACGAAAGTCTATAAAGCGCCAGTTACCACTACGTCCAATGGAAAAGGCCAGTGCCAGAAAGAGATGCGTAAATTGTACCAAGTTTAAAAAGGAAAACCGTACAAATATTACTTGTTCTATTTGTAAAGTTCATCTCTGCTAAACAAATGAAAGAAATTGTTGCGCTGACTTTCATAACCAGTAAAGTTTAGTAAATTGATTGTTTAGGTAAAGTAATATATTATTTCATTTAAAAATAAGAATACATGTAATAATAATAGCGATTTGTTTTATTAAAACCTCTATTTAATTTATAATTAACATAATAATAAAGATGATTTCTATGATAAAAAGTTACCTCTTACGACCATAGGGACAACCGTGTCCCATAAAAAAACTGAAAAAGTAAAAGTAATTTTAACTTTTTTATTTAAAAATATGTTTTTTAGATCGGCAATTAACTATTTTAAACAGTTAAAATGATTGCAATACCTCTCTAAATCTTATGGTCCTGAAAGGGTTAATTTACATAAGAATGTACAAATAATAAACTATATATAAATAAACCTTCCATGAGAAATACTCGACCTAATGATGTCTGTGAACTTAGCGGAGCATTGTCCAGCAGATCAAAAAAAAATGGAGTTCTCTTCGCATGCACATAAGTTCTATAGTTCCTGATAGGTTTTATAAATAGTTCTGTCGTTTTACCCCTGAAAAACGTATGTAAAAAAATGATCTGCTATCTTCCCTTGGCAGATCATTTTTTTACAAATAAAAATCGGGGCGAGATCTGCACTCATAGGGATAAAAAAAATAGTTCCTGATAATTTTTAACAATAGTTCTGTTAATTTCACGAAGAAAAAAAATTTTAAAAAGAAAAAAAGAACGTTTGTTTCGAAAATAGTTCGAAAGGTAAAGTAATTTTTAAAATTAATAAAATGATACTCAGACGCGAGAGTTATTTATTTTACAATGAAATATAAGTAGTTCTATGATATTTAGCCTGAAAGAAAACCAGAACTCTGAAAAAACTGCCAGCAGAGCATAGTTGAACATATGAAATGTAGAAAAATGACAATTTTAACTCTACATATGTAAAAGTACTAAATATTTTTTTGTTGAAAGTATTCAGACACTAGAACTCTTGGATTTCTAACAGAACATGAGTTGTTCTATTATACAAAGTCAATTACAAAACTAAAACTCCTGTAAAAATGCCAGCAGAGCATAGTTGAAAATCCGATTTGTTGAAAAATATCAAATTAATTTGTTGATACGAAAAAATATTTTTTATGTACGCGTTTATGTTTTTATGTTGTATGTTGTATGTTAACTCCATTTTTTTTTGATCTGCTGGACAATGCTCTGCTAAGTTCACAGACGTGACCATTAGGTGAAAACCGCATCAAAATCCGTTGGGTGGTTTAGAAGAAGAAGAGTTAGAAACGCCAGACAGACACGAAAAGCGACTCTGTTTTATAAGATATAGGATTTTACTGTTATAAAATGAATCTTAAATTGCGAAACTAAATATTGTTTTCTTTATTGAGCTATATGATGAAATTTGCTATTTACAGTTTAATTTGGAGTTTGGTTCTATTTCTATAATAATAAATATATCGAAAGCTAAATTTAAATACTTAAGTATAGCCTTATAAATCTCTCGGAATGTACAGAATCGCACTATTTTCAAAAGAAAAATTCAATAATCATAAGAGAGTACGAGTGTTTCATCGACTTATGTGTCAAGACTCAAAAGTAAAATGTTAACGCAAATGAAATCGAGGGAGATAAGTTATTACTCGTATCTAAATTTAAAGTTTTTATATCGCTTAACATAACGAAAATATTATTAATTATATTGTTTTATTGTTATATCATATAAGTATTTATATGAAAATTAAAGCTTATCTTAAGTAGTATTTATTTCTTTAAATTTATTAATTCTTACAGCTAGAGGGATTTATAATAAAATCCTTCAAATATTTAGTTTCAGTTTTATTCGCTCCTCGATTCAGTAATATTACAATATTTTTTGCTTAAACTAGGTACATGTGCTGTACATTTATTTTGGTAAATTTGTAAAAAATAGGTAATATTTAAAAACAGTTCAACAAAATATCGTTTTGATATCATAGTTTTGACAACACATCTGCGTTTATTATCAACTGTCCTACAGGACTTTGAATGTCTTCGCCGTTTGAGTAAATTTGTTGACCTCTTAAATACGTTTGCATGACTTTTCCATTAAGTACTCGCTGCATATAAGGACTTAGCTGAAAACATAATAAGAATGTAGCTATACATTTTTATAAGCGCATGATTAGGTAAGTAAATTTAATAATATAAATTAATCTTTAACTCCATATTGTTTTAATTAAACATACTAAATATGCATTTGTAGCATGAACCTAAATATAGGGGCAGGTCAAGACGCATGAGAGCGACTGTAACCGCGACAGACTGCGGATTCAATTCCCCCTCAAAGAAATGAAATATTTCATATTTACTACGAGGTAACGAGGCAAAATCTGAATAATAAACACATCTACCATTCTTATTAAATATTACCTTGTTTTTGTATAAAATAATCTCAGGCGTGACCACAAAAGATGCTTCGGGGTCAAAGAAAACAAGGTCAGCGTCGAGGCCAGGTTTTATAGCACCTTTTCGATTTTGCAAACCGACCATATTGGCAGGACCGGCCGATAAATAATGGCTCACGGTGCTCAGACTGTATCCTCGAGCTTTAGCTTCAGTCCAGAATAATGATAGACCTAAAATATAAATTTCAATCAGATACTTATTACGAACTTAGGTTAGACTTCAATATATTGCAAGTTTATTCTTAAACTATAATAAAGGGTTTTAAAATAAATAATATTAATGTAAAATAAACTAATAAAAATAAGTAAAAAAAGCATAAAAGTAAAGAAAGAATCGTGTAAGCTGTAAATCGCTAAAAATGATAAAGAAAAACGTCAAAATATTCCTCTTGTGCCTAGTAGCGTATTTTTTTAATTATCGGATTGCCTTCTAATAAAGTAAAGTTTAAGTAATTTTCTTTACTCTTTATATAAATTTACACTGCCTGTAAGAATTATAAACTAATCAAGATTTCAAGGCTTTTAAGTTATAATTATGCTATAGGGAAAATTACGTATGTTAAATTAGTTAAATGTGATTTTTTTAGTTAATTAATTTTGTTTCCCAAACCACAGAGGCTGTATTGTAAAAAATATAGAAACAGAAAGTACAGTCCGTGAGGTCTATGTATAACGAAATAATTAATTATCAACTCAAACCTCAAACATCAGAAGAAATATTGATATGATGAAATATGATGAGTTGCAATGTCGGATATACAAAAATATATATTTTTTAATGTTTTTATTAATCTCCTAGGTACAATAAACTTTACCTACTTTGAAAGTTTTTTCTGGCTCTAAGTACTTGAATGTAAAGCTCAGCTTGCGTTTATATCTATGAACTCTTAATCGTCAAATTTTATCATAAATATGTCATGGGGTCGTTAGAATGTACTGATACTTAGATATTTTTTGTTTTCGTTATAAAGTATTATCTAAAATAATCTCTCAGTAGGTTAAATTTATGTAACACGATATACGGCTTTTGACATAACACATTACAATTTGTTTATCGATATATAAATATGAAATAATTCGATTCTATGTAATTATTATTTAAAATGTGTGTTAATGAGTGTTATTATTTAAAATAATAATTCCATTAGTAATAGTCAATAATAATTAAAGAGTAATCTGTTAATACTAAAATGAAACGAAAACGGAAGGATGGGCAAAAGCTAGAAGTTGCGCTAAAAATGTTATCTAAAGGAATCCAATCATAGAAACGAACTTTTTTTGCATACCTTACACGTTGTGTTCATAAATAGACGTATATTACGTACTAAGTCAGGTAGGTAATTTACGTACCAAATTGTACAGAAGAGACTCCTCCCCACGCGGTCATGAAGTTTGGCCCTTTTAAACTTGCGACAGAAGGAGAATGGTCTGACGCTATCAAGTCAATTCTTCTATCTTTTATGTACTCCCATAGTTGTTGCTGTTTAAGATAAAATTAATATTATAAGTACATTTTTTTTACCCAAAATATGAAATATCTACCAACTGTCGGGACTGTTCTGTGATAATATATAAAACACCTGTGAATTGTGTTTAAACGTAAAATAAGTTGTCATCGCTTGGGACAAATATATATTGCAACTAAAAAATTTAAATATATGTATAATGAATACTACGGAAACGATGTGCCCACATAAATAAATCACCAAGCTCTATATATCTGTATTTGGCAGTATAAATATTACAGAAATTAACTTTTATCTGTTAATTAATGAGAACTATAACTATTAATGTAAATACACACGTCCACAACAACTATTAAACGAATATTAGTCTTATTTAACAGTTTACTTAACATGATAATATTTATATTATACACATTTAATTTTATAAATTAAATTTAACAAAAAGATTGTAATTTTGATAGAAATTACCTTATTAGTAAGGTTTCTAATAGGTGGTGAGCACTTGAACTCTGTGTGTCCAGGTGGTATTTGCTCCGAACTGAATGTTAGGTAATGGTGACATGTTTCAGCTGTTACGCCTCCTCGCCAGCGCGTCGAACCAGCCTTAATTCTTTCTTCTCTGGCTTGCTCTAATATTGGAATGACACCCGCGGCTGATACATGTACTACGTGCACGCGGACGCTATGAAACAAAGTTTATTTAAAAAAAGTTATATATTATGCTAATAAATTTTTAAATAAATTACTACAGCTACAGCTTTTAGAACTCTATTTTTTACAGATGAAGTACTGAGATGATGAGATATTTGATGAAAAAATCTTGACTGGAATTTAAATAAAATAAAATCTATTAAACAAATTATCAAGTTGAAAATTATTTAGTATCTGTGGTGCTCCAAATCTATTTTATTGTAAAGCAGCAACTAATTTTTGTCATAAAAACTTAAAACAATAGTTTTCAGCTCTACTATTTCAATAAAAAAGAAACCTTGAAAATAAGTATCAACTGAATTATAACATTCATATATTATTAGTTAGACGTGAATGCGGTAATTGAAATTAAAAAAATCACAAAATAAAGGAAGGAGGAAATCTGTATTGAAATTCAGATAAGTTTCTCTCAGGCAATTCGCAATAATTGTAATTGTATATGTAATTATAGATACTTAGTTTTATTGTTGTAGTTAGATAAACTTAAATAACGTTCTAATAATTATTATATTCAAGGAACAAGTCAATTATATCTTACTCATATTTAGGTATATAACTGGCCAATAATGACGCAGCCTTCTGTTCCATTTCTGGAGGATGAGACGCAAGATATGTGCTGTACAAGTTTGGATCTGTAACAATAAAAAGTTTAATAATATATATGGAAATGTAACTTAAAAATGACGCATTTCTTTTGTGCCATGAATTCAATAGCAAATAATACCTTCTTATTATATACAAAAGTAATTCATTGTTATTTACCTGGACAGTCACATTTTTCACATTGACTATTATCAACGCTATTGCTTACTGGTAATTCAGCGTGAAACTGAAAACAAATTACAAATTCTATTAGCATCTCTTAAACTGAAAATAATGAAAAAAAAATTAAACAATAGATACTTACAGCTATTACCACATCGGATCCATTTAAAGTAGAGAAAATGTCATCTAACTCGATAGACTTCACGTTAGGATATTCTTCAATGCCACTATCTATTAAATACGCTTTAAATCCTATGACACCAGCACTAATCATGTTTTGTAATTCGTTCTGAAAATAAAACATTTTATGTAATATAACTATACTTTTTCAGTACATTTTTTATTCTATATTCGTGTATATAGCAAAGAGCAGAGAGAATCTGGGAATCTAGTGTTAGCTCACTCAGTTTCCATAAAGACACATCCCACGTTTACCACTGTCTACGGGATTCTCGAGGAATTGCGTTTTGAGTGGTGGAACTGACCGGCGCGATTTGGCTTGTTACTAGCGCGACAATATGAAAATGTTAAATATTTCATTCGTAGTGGGAATTCTCAAGGTATAATAATAATATATTTTTTAATTTGCTTACAGTAAAACAGGACAAAGCAATACCTCATTTCCTGGAACGACGCCACCCCAGAATGCTACATCTATGTGCACCTCCTCTTTTGCAGTTGCAACTTTGACTTTCAAGTTTTCTACGGTTGTTGTAGGCGGTATTGAATTCCTATTAAATAATTATGTAAATATTTGTAATTTACTATCCCTAATATAAAAACATATTAAAAATGGCGTTTCCCATTTTCCGCCGTATTGCGTGTAGAGAGGCGGAACTGAACGCCGCGCTTTGCCTCGACACCTGAGGGAAGAAATGCAAATAAAAAAAAATAATCCTCGAGTTATAATCACCACAGGCGTGGCTTCGATAGATATTGAAATATATTTTTAATTGTTTTCCCTAACACTGACCTTCTGTGGTTTTTGCCTCGAGCTGACTAGACTAGAGTTATTACATAGTAACATTTAGTACAACAATGAGCTTGAAAACGAATTACTTATGATAAAATATGACGTAATTTGCTGTATTTATTTATTTATTCTCTGTATAACTCACAAAGGCATGTCGACGAGCGTAGTGATACCACCCGCTGCAGCTGCCTTTGTAGCTGTTGCGTATCCTTCCCACGACGTCCGACCGGGTTCGTTTACGTGCACATGTGAATCAACCACACCAGCCATTAGAGCCCAATGGCCCCCATCTATCACCTAAAAATTTTCCATATGTGTCAAATATAATACCTACATAGTGAATACATGTCGGTATTATATGTACATATAGTGTCCTATTGACTGGCACTTTATCATAAATATTTATTAAAAACATGACATTATATAGAAAAATAGAAGCAGAGAAAAAATATCAGTTTTAAGATAAAATTTATAGTATTAAGTATGTGAAAAAAAATATAGTATTTTTTAGTAGTCAAAAAAAGAATAAGAATCTACTGCAGCTATGAAATATTTAAAAAATGCACAGTTCTAACATTACCTGCAGCGAGCCATCGTTATGTAAAAGATTTTCGGCAGATTTACGTGTATAAATACCACTAATAATACCATTCTCGTCCACTAAAACACCTCCGTCAAATTCCCTCGTGTCTGTAACTACACGGCGACTAAGAAATAGTTTTTTGCTATTTTCTTTATTTCGCAATCCTCTACATGATACTCCTACTGCGTAAAACAAACAAAATATATTAAATGAAATCAATATGAATTTGTTTGAATAACGAAAAAAGTTAATATGAAAATACCTATATATATAGTCGTTATAAGAAATATTAACCGAAGAGACAACATCCTAGAGCGGCGTTAATTATCAACTGCGCTCTATAAGTTTTTGAAGTCTCTTAAGAACGTGACGTTATCATTAAATTTTTAGTTACAATTTATGCTTCCGACTTTGTGCGCTATAATGGACAAAATCGGGTAAAAAGGTTATTAAATATTTTTATTTATATTTATAACACAATTGCCAATGTTAGTACACGCCCTACAAGTTTGTAGGATTTCGTGGATAGCTACTATTTATCTAAATACCAAAAATATTGTTATGCCTGAGACCAGAGCGAAAAAATGGAAATATAAACGTAAATAAATATTTCACTTCCTCGAGTGGGGATCGAACCCACTACCGTCGCGTTACAGTCACACGCTTTGCCACTGCGCCACGACGGCCTAAACAATACAACGATATGAACTTCTGGAATATTTTATTGTATATATTATTTTATTTTCATCCAATGTGTTATCAGAAGCAGAACTTATTCTGTAAATTTCTATATAAATCTAGACACGATAATTTTTTGTAAAATAATCAAACATTTTGTTTACGTTAAATATTTTATAAATTATTAACTTCTTCTATTGACGTCATTTAGTAGATATGAACCAAATTAACGAAATAATAACACAATTTGGTTAGTAAATATATATATATCTCTATACTTAAAATTATATCTCTAATTATTATTATATATTTCTTACTTTTTTTGTATTATATATCTTAGGAAATTCATTTAAAATATGAATTGGTCCGAACAAAGAAAATGTATAATCTTAATTAAGCACGTATATAATGTACCTACACAGTACTGAATAATTATATTGAAAAAGAACATCTATATAAAAAGAGTAGGTAAGCTTCAAGGGTACAATGCGATGATGAATAAATGCTCTACTTAGCATATAGGCGATTACTTTTCAAGTTATGATTTTTAACACTAAATCAT
Source organism: Heliconius nattereri (assembly GCA_013403645.1). Taxonomy (NCBI): domain Eukaryota; kingdom Metazoa; phylum Arthropoda; class Insecta; order Lepidoptera; family Nymphalidae; genus Heliconius; species Heliconius nattereri. Next base: position 5,871,192 of record JAAIXI010000237.1, read on the forward strand.
CATATATATTATGCAAAATATATAAAATACCTATTTCCTATGAAAGGCAAACTAGGGTTGCAATTTGCAGATTTAAGGGATATCGCGTACGATATAAGAGAGTCCTAAGGAGAGCAGAAGGAACGCACTATGATTTGTTTTTAAGTTAATTAGCTACACAAATTTTAACTTAATGATATATTTATATGACATATTAATGACGTGTTATAATTAACTTAATGACATACAAATGATAATTTTTATTCGTAGCTGAATACACGTATGTAATATACGACCTTTGTGGAAATTCTTTTTCGTTAATTTGTTCTTATCAAAGTAATTAAATGAAACCTATCTACCTTTAAGTTCTTCATTACTGTGAAAACCTGTTTATTTCTATGTGTCTTATCAAAACATATTTATTTGTATTATTTTATAGGGTTTTTAGCTCAACAGGAAAATCGGCATCCTTATAGGATCAATCTGTTGTCCGTCTGTCCGTCAGTCAACACTATTTATCTCTAGATTGCGATGCCTTAAGTTGAAATTAATATAAAATATCCAAGTCTACGGGTACGGTCCCTTAGAGTACCAAAAATTAAGCTTCCAAGTCAACGCAATCAAAAGATACGAGCAATTTTGCATCGTTTTTGTTGCATTTTGTATGAAATTCGTCACATAATAAAAACCTGTCTGTGTGCTTCACGTGCACTCACTTCCATGCACTACTATTAAGAAATTTAGCAAGTTTTTTTTAGCTTATCGCTGTATAAAAAACCAAATGCTACTTGACCAGGAAACCAAGTGCTCCTTGACACTCCGGTCAATGCCTCTAAAATTCCGCAGAGATTGAGGAACGATTAGGCAGAATGTCTTAACACTAGGTTCACTCTGCCTACCCCGCCGTGTGCGGGAAATAAAGCGAGAAGCTGATTTATTTGTTTTATATAATAATATGGCCGATGCCATATTAATATTTCATTGGAATTGTGGTCCGAATAAGGTTTCAAAAACATTTTATTGGAGATTTATAATACTAATAAAAAATAGATTTATATTATTAGGTGTTGTTTAGGTGTTCTGGTCAAATATATAATGAGCCTGCAAATGACCTTCTTAGTCTTTTAGTAGAAATCCTAAATATTCGGCGCTATTGACCTATCCTACATATTATGTAACGATAGTGACGCGTAGTCAGTTTTCATTTATTCAATTATTTTTTAAATCAACAAACTTTGAAAATATAAATATTCCCTTTTTTATTATAGTACCTTTTTTATTATAGTACCTTTTTTACTATAGTACGTCTAATAAAAAAGTTATTGTTACTAGATATATCCTTGCAGAGCATAAGGATATGTCCTTGCAGAGACGAAAAGATTTAGTCATAATTATCTATTCAGGTTTCTTTAAAAAAAACAAATAATATTTTCTAAGATTCATATTTTCACAATGATCTTTAATGGTGTCTAAAATTCAATAATCTTAAGTGTTATACATAAGAAATAAAAAACTAAAAGACAAGTTTTCAAATTAGCATAGTCTATTTTTATTCATATATTTAAACAAGTCTCGTTGCTAGAAGCTAAAAACAAATGAAGTGTAATTTAACCGAAAACCAGTTAGTTGCTCTTGAAATAAATAAATCAGTAAACATTTTATACTATGGCAAGTTTTTTAAAAGAAGTTTGCCCTTTGGTTGCCCTGTGATTTCGCCATCGGCGTAAATTAGCTGACCACGGAGATATGTTTTCTTGACGACTCCTTTCAATTTTTTTCCAATATACGGGGTAAGCTAAAAAATAAAACGTTTGATATACCGAAGCATCATAATAATCATGCAATTACGATTCAGGTCGTAAAATAAAAAGATTTATTATATTTTTTAGTTTGAAAAACTTTAAATTACATCATAAACTAGAGGCCATGATTATTTTAAATTACTATATTTGTCAATTTATATAAGCCAACGGGACAACCTAACGGTAATCCAATTGTCAATATTGATCAACAGGTACTAGGCTTCCTTAAATGGTTAATACGCATCCACTATATTAGAACCTATATTCATCACAAATAACGAATCACAAATAACTAAGCAGTAAAAAAACTTTACAAATTTATGCATATTACGCATCTATGCAGAATAGGAGGACATTTGCGCCCTCGGATTATTGTTGACAATTGACTATCGCGGGTGGCAACGTCGTACATTTTTCTCTTGACGCTACCTCTCTACCTGTATAATGTTATGCCCCACATGGATTAAGAGTTCGCTTTCAGTAGGGAGAGTCATTTGTCGTTAGTATTAGGAACTAAAAGCGGACTTTTCATAAATGTGCGACAAAACAGTATATTTAATTATTATGCATTTATTCATGATACCTTATTTTTATGGCGAATAATGTCAGAGGTGACAATAAAGCTGTCCTTAGGATCAAAGTATACTAAATCGGCGTCAAGACCAGGCTTGATAGATCCTTTGCGATTTTGAAGACCGCACAAATGGGCTGGACTACTACTTAGATATTTAGTTATTGACCTCAAATCTAAGCCACGCTCGCTTGCTTGGGTCCAAAATAATGACAAGCCTGAAACAAAGAGGTGTAAGTTAAATATGTAATAAGGACATCTTTATCTTCGTGTAGGAATTTTTAACTGCAAAAATATTTTTTTTACAATACTTAGATAGTAAAAATGACCTTAAACTAATACGAACTAGATTGTACTGTTTTATCAAGTCAGCCTGCTTACAAGTTAATTTATCATTGCAACACTGGATAGAGAGATGTTTTCAAGTAATCATTAATTTTATGAAAAAAAAATATTTGAAACATAATGAGAGTAAATTTTAACGATGCAAGCTCACATTTATTTTTAATAAATATTTTTAACGCGGTATAACTTTCTTTTAATGTTATAAAATATATCTTTATTTCTATTATTAGGGTCTCTTTCTCTACAAGCAAAGGATAACGCGAAAGATAAAATTTCTAGGAAGATTTTTAACTAGTTACGCTAGTTATGATTAAAAGAGACAGCAAAAGTATTTAATTAAAATATTATAATAAATATATATATATATATATATATATATATATATATATATATAATGAGATTTAAGTAAAATATACATATTTCATTTATACCAAACTGTACAGAAGAAATGCCACCCCATGCTTCCAAGTTGTTGCTACACTTTAGATCAGGGGTACAAGGTGAGTGATCCGACACAACCATATCCAATTTGTCTTCTAATAAATATTTCCATAGTTTCTCCTACAAAAGAATAGAAAATAATAAAGGAAAATATTATGAGTATGTTTGTAAATCCAATGTTATACGCAATAAAAATTATATATACTTTGTTATCCATATCTCGAATGGGTGGAGCACACTTGTATTCACTTTGTCCCTTTGGAATCTCGTTAGAGCTAAGCGTGAGGTAATGATGGCAAGTTTCGGCAGTCACTCCACCTCGCCACCCCGTGTTGCCTTTAGAAATGCGCACTGCGCGGGCTTTTTCTAAGAGAGGTACAACTGAAGACGACGACACGTGTACTATATGAACTCTGACACTAAAACAAGAAATTATTTATTTAAACAACACATTAACTAAATATTATTTCTCTTTTTTTTTCAGGTTCACGCTGTATACTGCATATAGCAGAGTAGAAAGAGAGACTACGACACTCTGTCCCCCGAATAATCGAGGCACTGCTTGTAGAGCGGCGGGGCTCAATGCTGCGCTTTAGCGCTCTGTTTAATATCAGAGCGAAGAAATGAAAATATTAATAAGTAATAATTGACTTCCTCGAGTAGGAATCGAACCTACAACCGTCCCATGATTGTGCCACTGGGCCACGATGGCTTCGCATAATATATAAATTATAAAGATTATATAATGCAAATATTTTTGTTTAGGCAGCTTGTGAGCTTTGCTGTCACGAATCAATCAGGCGATTCAAAACACTTTTTTCATCGCAAGATTTTTTCTTCTATATCAAGTAATTTATATATTGCAAATATGTTAAGTTTATTAATACAAAATATTATTCTCCGTTTTTGTATCAAAATTATTTATTAACGTATTCCACTGTACGTACTCTGTTTTTTCAACAAAATTTGTAATAAGGTTGATAGCATTTAATTCCATCGTTGGCGGTCGTGACTCGAGATAGGTTTGATATTCTTCAGGATCTAAAAAGATAGACCAACATATATAAGAATAAATAAAAAAAATCATAGAAATAAAAATATGTAATATAAATGATAACATATTTGAATGTCAAAAATATATTTTAATGTAGGAATAATTGCTGTTAGCATTAATGAAAAATTATCATTCTTCGGCAGTTACATCACATATTTTTATTATCGGTGTCTTGACTAGTTGTCACAACTCAATGAACATTTTTCAATATTTCTTTTCTTTTACAATGAATTATTGGCGCAGCTGTCCAAACTATGTAGATATACATATAAATATCATTTGATTTAAATATTGAAATAAAATATTTCCATACGTAGGACAGGCCATTAACCTGAGAAACTTTAAGACCAGTTTATTTAAATTTGGCATAGTAAATCAATTTAAACAATATCGACCGCTATAATAAGATAATTTATATAACTGAGGAACTAGCATATTACCTGTATTATTTTTTTTCTCAGGGCTAGGACTGTCTTCTTCGAGTTCGGCATGGAACTGAATTAAAAAACAACAATGTTAGAAATGTTAATATCAAAGTGTTTTTTTTTTCGGATTCCATATCACAAAAAGAGAAACGGAACCCTTATAGGATCAGTTTGTTGTCGATCTATCAAGAATATTAATTTAAAAATCGCATTGTATTGATATAAAGTATTAGGCAATTTCAAATATTCCAATTTACGGTCTTCTGAACCACAAAAAACCTCAAGCGTCTAAGTCAACGCAATCAAAAGACAAATATACAAAAACGATACATAAACGTAGCGTAGAGCTTATTCTGCGGGGTTCGTAGCGCAGTGGTACACGGGAGAAAATGTAAACACTACAGTTGTGGATTCGATTCCCACTTGAGGAAATGAATTATTTAATATTTTATATCCTCGCTCTGGTAACAAGGCAATGCGCAGCGTTAAGTACCACCATTCAACACGCAATGTCACGAAAAGTCGACGAAAACGGGGGGTCTGAACATTAGGTTCATTCTGCCTATCCTGATACAGCGTGAAGCTAAAAAAAGTTTTTCTGATTTTTAAACATTTATGGAGAAACAATTTGAATAACGTCTTTCTTAGAAATATGTATAGTATTTAAATTTACTAAGGCCGATTTAGTATTTTATATAGAAAATAAAAATAACGGACTTAGTCTCTACATGGTGCATGTTAAATCAAATCAACGGCACTCGATATTATACTATCAGAATGTTTAAAAAATGTTATGTAATCCAAACGCGTTTGAAGCCTCTTAATCCAAACTAACACTTCGGGCGTCCTGCTACAACTTGCTAAATAAATTATATTTTTCCTTAAATACAAGTTAATACTTGATTGAAGATTAAAATTAAAAATATTTATTATGCTCAAATAAGACAGATAGATAGCAGAAGAATTTAATTTTTAATTTTAATAATAATTATATGCAACAGTATATACAAAATATTTATACATGCATTGTACTAAAAAAATCATGATAATTATTATAAAAATCTTACCGCTAAGACTGATCCAGTTCCTTCAAGTGCTTCAAAAGCTAATTCCAAATCTTTAACTCCAACATTGGGAAACTCATCAACGCCACTTGGACATAAGAAACACTTGAACCCTACAACTCCAGCTTCAACCAAATCTCGTAAAGAATCCTTAAATAAGCAAATAATGTTGTTTATTTATTTGTCTATATACATACGTTTTAAGTATAAGTGCCTAAAATAATAGTAATTTTAAAAGTAAATAACATTAAATTGTTTGATGGTTCTATTTGTTTAAATCAAACAATCTTAGCTTGGGTGTTAAGTGATAAACAAAAGGCTGATTCATAAGTGCAGGTAACTTGCCTCTCATACAAACAGTATAGAAAGTACGTACATACATTTTATACATACATACATACATTTTGTTTGATCACTATATTATATTGTATGAAGTGATTGATTTTTAGTAGGTAGGGTTTCAGGTACACAAATAGAAATTCTTACCAAAAAGTAAAACTAGATTTTTTTACTAATCAAATCAAGAATAACGTACCTACTGGATTTTAGCATACTGATTTTTAGCATTAAAACAATAATAATTAATGAAATCCATCTCACACACACAATTGACTCACCTGATTTCCAACAATTACCCCTCCCCAGAAACCAACATCCACATAAACGTGCCCTGCGGCCGAGTTCGCCTTTAATGTTAAATTGTCCAATGTTGTAGTAGGTGGAATAGAATTTCTGTAAAAGTGGAATAGAATTTCTGTATAGTTAGAAGTAACATAAAAGCTTCTCCACGCTATATATAGTATGGTAGGCAGAGGGAACCTAGTGTTAAATGTCAGCCAAATTTTTGAGGTATTGTGTTTTGAGTGATGGAACTCAATGCCACTCTTTGCCTTGGTACCACAGCGAATATATGACAATATTAATAAATAATAATTAATTTCCACGAGTGGGAATCAAACCCAAACCATCGCGTTTACAGTTTCTCCTACGCCTACGAAAGCCTCAATATGTAGTTTATTTATCATTAATTTTTAATATCTTTATATTGTGAATGTGTCAAAATTATCATTTTATGTAAAATCGTGAAATTCTATTTAAATGTATTTTGCATATGCGTATTTACAAAGGCATATCAACAATTGTAGTTATTCCTCCGGCTGCTGCGGCATTAGTGGCAGTCCGGAACCCTTCCCAGGCGGTCCGTCCTGGTTCGTTCACGTGCACATGAGAATCTACAACGCCGGCTATTAGCGCCCATTCCCCACCGTCAACTACCTGTAACAATATTATCATGTAATTGAATTATTACCAAAATTTAAAATTACTGAAGTATTGTTTATTTAGCTTAGCGCTTTATCTTGCAGTTAGCATTTATCACGCATATGGCACAGTAAACACAGATTATTTAGCAATAAGACACTCCGTTCTGCGACTCTTGACGTGACCGACCTCGACCTTGCGTGCGAAGTGACAATACTCAACGCCACACTTAGTTTTACGAAAACAAGAAAATGAAAATAATTAATTCCTTCCTCAGTAGGATCGAAGCTCGAACTTACAACCATCGTTCATTACTGATCTTTCCTTTTTAAGCTTCCATAACTCAAAAGAAATAAACGGAACCCTTATAGGATCACTTTATTGTCGTTCCGTCTCTACTCGTACGTCTGTTCCTCTGTTAAGACCATTTATCTCAAGATCACGTAGAGATATCAAGCTGAAATTCATATCAAATATCTAGGTCAACAGTTCCTTGGAGAACAGAAAAAATACTTTTTATATCAGCGCAATGAAACGATACGAGCGTTTATACGTTGTCTTTGCAGTTTTTTATATGAAATTCGCCGCGTAATCAAAGTCTATAGGTTTATAGAATCTATATAATATATAGGTTCCCGTGAACCTACAATAATAAAATTTGACAAGAAGAGTTAACTAACAAAACAACCGATAGGGAAAAATAATATGGAAATTTATTTCAATTTTTCTCTAAGAAAAAAGATATATCTAAGAAAAAACTGATCAGTAACAATATCGCACGTTAATTTACTTAACTAACATTCCTTGTATTATTATTACTATTGTTATAATACGAATATTTAAAATTTAATTTAATTATTCTATAAAGTTAACGAATATATCACACCATGAATAAAAAACCAATTCCTTACTTTTATGGCGTTTCGCCAAATCAACAGTACCTAATGCCAATAATAAAAAAAAGTTACGGCCATAATTTTATATAACCTAAGACAAATATTACTGCTCTGTTCTTTAATCATAGCGTTAAAAATCGCACAATAAAGAAAATGTTGCAAAAAAACAAACATTAACGAATTTAGATACATCGATGTCTAACTACAGAAGAAAACTTCTAAGTACTCACTATAAAAATAAATATTTTGTTATATGTTTTTGTTATATTGTTTTAATGGTACCACTTAATACACAATAAATAACCTGTCGCAATAATTGGTCATAATTTAATAAATATTTTATTAGAAGCGATTGTTTTTTATTTAATAACAAAAAAAAGAACCGACCATTAAGAAATGGTATAATTTTTTGATATCTTAAATGGCAAAGTTCAATACAAATGCTTTAAAAGTGACAGCTGTAAAAAGTATTTTCGAAAAGTACCTTATAATAATAAAATATAATAAATAAAATATATTCTTGATAGCAATTTCATATTTATACCACTACTTCATAAAAAATTATCAGAAGACAGAACAGAGACATAGAGTTAAGTTACATTTTACTTAATGTCTAACGTAGAGTATCCTATAACAGGATACTCTATGTTATAGATATAACCTAAAATAAACAATAAATAATGTTTTGAAAAGTCTAAAGTGCCTTGCAGATTTAATTACTTTCCGGCGTCCTGTATTTTTATTTTATCAAGAATTACAAATATGTGGTGCACGCTTGCAAAAAAATACAGGCTGTCGCCCTTATCGACCTCTCAAGGTTGGATCGGCACTGCCGGAAAGAGACGGCTAACCACATGTTTAAAACGCTTAAGCATAATATGCTTCTATATTTAACACAATTCTTACATCGATCTCGTTTTCTTTTTCCTCAATTAATTTATTTGCTTCGTTCCTAGTCAAAATTTTTTCAATGACTCCATTTTCGTTGACCAGAACACCGCCATCGAAAATATCAGTTTCTGTTACCAAATGTTGGCTTAAAAACACTTGACACCGTCCTGTCATCGCTGGCTGAGTCACGCACAACTACACTAATTGAGACACGCTCTTCAACTACCAGAATAATGTGATAACGGAATGCTGAAATACTGATCTTGCCATAAATCCGTTTTAACTATTTTCTTTATTTTGAGCGACATGTTGATAAGAATATAAATATATTACGATAACCCACTCGAACGCTAGGAAGATTGAATTGTTACTATGTCGTCAATATTGTTTATTCCTTGTTAATTTAATTGCTAGTAATCAATAATCATAGCTAATAAAATAAACTTAAAAAAACACCAGGCTCCCTCTGTCTACCCTGTTGTGTGTGGGATAGCGTGAAAGCTCAGCGTGAATCTGAGTTATAGATAGATAGATAGAGATATTTCGTCCACTATAATGTAATTGATTTCAATTTATAAATAGCATAAAAAAGTTAATTAGTGAATGCTTCGTTTACGAGTTTTTTTTTAATCATAAAAATTAGTTTTAATTTTATACATTCCATGACCTATTCTAGATTAATAACGCACTGCTCACAACGGAGACATCTATTGTTTTATATTATATTTACTTATATACACATTTTGTAGCTAAAATAAATAATATTATTTTAACAGTATTTATCATAAAAATAAGATAAAAGTCAATAAACTATTGTATATAAAAATAAACGAACGACATGTTTCGCTATTTTTGAATAATGTATAAGTATGTACCAATTCAATACCTATGTATGTAATGACTTTGCTTTAAACATGTTGACGAATCATCTAACAAATGCCAACGATTCACCTTGAACTTGACGCGCCTTAATTAAGCACGCGGGATGCTCCCGTTTGTCAATGACTTCTTAGTTAAGGTTTACCTACGTACTATAAACTATATACTTATACTATATACTTATTCTATATACTTGTTCTTCGTCCGAGGAGTTTCTGAAGACCTAGATCAAGTACAAGCTGGACCGGTTCCAGCTAACATTTTTAAAGGGCAATGTCAACCACTTAAAATGTTTTCACTACAGTGGATAAGAACGATATATGTATGATTATAATAGCTTCCTGAAAGCGCACTAATCCATATCTAATAACATATGAATGAAATTTTATTAATTGATCGTAAATCTTTATTGTTTCTAAATAATACCTAAGATTATAATAATTATTAGATATATTCTTCTCTTATATTCTTTTCGTGCATAACCCTAAAATAATAATTTTGTAAATTAATGTCATGTCAAGAATCCGTTGTGGCCAAGTGGCACAAGGGTGTGACTGCAAGGCGACGGTCGTGGCTTCGATTCCCACTCGAAGTAATGAATTATTATTTAGAAATATATTCATTCCTACGCTCTAGCATCAAGAAAAAAACCCGGCGCAGAATTCCGCCACTCAACACGCACCACCTCGAAAAATTCGGTGGAAAGTGGGGAACGGAGTGTCTCAACACTATGTTGCTTCTGGCTCCCGCATACAGCGTGACGCTGATTTAATTTTGTTTACTGTCATATTAATTATGACTGCCATACTCGATCTCTGTTATTAGGTATAGAAAGTAAATTCAAACAATAACTTCCTTAAGGAGGTTAATTTAGCGGTTCATTTATTCTACATGTACGAGTATAACAAGGGTAAAGCCAATTTCAGGGTCCACTTAGTCAGTTTACTGTTAGCTGGCGATGCGTCGGCGACTGTACGCCAGTAAACAATGTGGTGACATTGGCGGGAAGAAAGGAAGACACGCTGCTTGAATAGTAATCGTGCTTCACCTCTACACTCGCGGAACCACGTACCAGCTCTACTCTACTACCTGAGCCACATTAGCTGGGAACACTGCGGTTTACGATAACGATAGTTTATTGTGATTTATTATTTTTATAATAATTGTGTTTAGTACAATATTTAATTAATTCATTTAATTAATGTGATTTTCACTTAGTGTGATGTAAAAAAGAATTATAATGTAAGTACATTTTATTGATAGTATAATAAAAATAAGTTACAGATTAAAAATTAGTTTGTAATTATTTTGTAGCATTTTATGCATATAATAATTGTTCCAATTAGGATATATTAAAACGGGGATTATTTAAAAATAGAAGACTTATAGTGTATTTATAGATAAAATAAATGAAGTATAAGTACATTAGTTTTTCAAAACAAAGAAAACAAATTAACTAATCTTTACAAAATAAAAAGAAGATATACTGAATCCCAAACTAAATAAAGTAAGGCAAAATTTTATGTTACTAATGGACAATAAATATATCAAACACCTTTACTCTTTAAGCGAGTATAAGGGCAAAACAAATGTAAAATTAAAAGCTGACAATAAAATTTTTTTGATCGATGAATTGATTTTGCATTCCTAATTGTATCGATTTGTTGCAATAAAATATTGTTTATGATGTTGAATATTATTTATTAATGTCTGGTCTGAAAATCTAAATTATTTAAGTAACTCATGTCTAGACTATACTGAATTTTTTTTATTGTCTTAATTATCACATAGTTAATAGTTTTTGAAAGAAAAATATGAAATAATTAATAATGCCCACAAAATCATTAAATAGAAATAAGAATTGAGTCCAGCATCGCATTTAAAGATTTCAATATCTTCTCAAAAATAAAGCTGTACTATAATCTTTGCCTATACGACATATCGAGACTGAAACTCACATATATGAAATACTGAAACTGGAAGTGTCCTATTGTTGTTGAAGTGTCTTATTAAGTTAAACATAAAAACATTTGTCTTAATATACTTTATCTAACAAATTGCTTTGAATTCAAGTGTTAAGGATGGACCTGTTCTCAGATACCAAGATACATAACATACGCGTAGGTGAGATGTGAAGCTCGATGACACCGAGGTATTAACACTAGGCGACGCATGCGCAGTCCGCTCAGTCGCACGCCGTTCGCGACGACAACGCAAACACCGGGAAACCTTCACCTTAGCCAAAAATTTGCAATTTGTAAATATTAATTAAAATTTGTAAGTACTTTTATAATTATAAAAATTCTTATTATTTTGTAGAATTAACTAGGTAACAATTTTTAATTCGTCTTTCCAGATCGTTTTGAGGCATCCGAAGAAAACAGTTTCCCCGTTATGGGGCACAATATTTTAATTTGGGTAAGTTTGTGTAAAATTTTACATTTATAATTATTTTCGTTTTTATAAATAATATAAAACACAAAAATGATATAAAATGTTTAGAAAAATTAGGAAAACATTAATATTGTTTTATTAATGAAAACCATAGTTCAAAAAAAAGGTTTTTAATCTATTCTTGGCTGCCCCAAAATTTAAAAACCATACCTAACAAAAAGTGTATTATTTTAAAGTCTAAAATAATAAATCTAAAGGGCTCTCTCAATTTAAATACTATACTTATTGTTTTATTTTATAAGATTTTCTACTTAACAATTTCCTACGAATGAATATTCATTTAAATTTTAAACGATATCGATACCGAATATTGTGACTTAATAGGACAGGCAATTAGTCATTAAGGTCATAGATATATTCATAAATTGATTTATAATAATTTCGACAATTCAAATTTCTGTAGTCTTACTGATTTTGTAGTTTCGGCTCACACACACTCTCTCTTATGCGTTGAACTGCATCGTACTATTGATACACTTTGTATCCTTATTATTTCAACTATAAGTTTTTATAACTAATTTAATATGCATGGTACATACAAATTCAAAGTTATGACTCGTTAACATTTATCGGGCAGTAGGACATAGAGTGGCCAGTGGCATGTATCTATGTATATTGTCGGCGCCATTGCAGTAGGTGACTTGTAGCTGCAATCTGGATTGTTCTTTTGGAAAAATTATTGAAAATAGGACAGTCTAGTCTAGTCTTTATAGTATTCACTTCGCTTTTAAGGCACTTTTTACAGCTATAAACGTATGTTGGCATTTAGAAGGTCCTGCACTGACGCCGGCGATATGTATTGTATTTTGACGACGCCTAATAAATCATTAAGGCATTTAAGCTTGTTCAGTCTCTAATCAAAATATCAAATATTTATGAGTGGGTCGCATATATGCATTCTGCATAGATATTATTCTTTTTATCTTGATAGGTGTTTGTTGTAAATCGTTGAGCTTTTTATTATTTCAAATGACATTCAAATATCATTGCATATATGTATACCTGATTGTAAATTACAATTTAGTTGACATATAATTTTAAACACATCTCAAGTTGCTTTTCATATTATATCCTTTAACATGACATAGTACTTTGACTTATTTTAATTGTTTTATGTCCTTTTAAAGTCCATCTATTCCTACAGAATTTTACGTTTTTTATATTACTATATCTTCTACGTTCAACCTATTTAACAGAAAGGAATCGTATAAACGAGAAATTGCTTAATTCCCTCAAAATGTCCTTTAAAATTAAAACCTTGGTGGTTTGATATTCAAAGTAAATAGTTGAAAATTCAAAGTTCGTATTTAATAGTAGAGTTAAACGTACAGTTTAAATTGTCCCAAAATTTAAGTACGCCACATTAAAATAACTTTCATTTAATAAAAAAGGCACGGGCAACTATGCGCCCATGGATGTAGCTGTTAAAATAAAAAAAAATAAAAAAAAAGTAGAGTTAAACGGAAAATATGAAACGGTGTGTCTTAACACTAGGTTCCCTCTATCTACCCTGCTACATGCGGGATACAGCGTGAACCTGAAAAAAATGTTAATTTTCATGAATATACTTACATAAACAATGAAATTGCTAAGGTAATTTAAAATTAATTTACATATTCGATGAACCTCTTAGTGTATCATATCAAAATCGTTCATTTGTACTTGATATGAATGTTATTAAAGTTTGCTGTATTTTAGTATGCTATTCACGCATATAAGAAGGTCAAATAAAACGACACTTCTTCTTTGTATGTATGTACTTATAAGTTATTTAAGTTGTCTGATTATTATTATTATTATTGTATAAATGAAAATGTTTCATGTTAATTTTAACTTAGTAAAAAAGTTTATATGGCATCAACATTACCAATTTATAGTACCTATTAAATACGTAAAATCACAGAACGCTTAATACATCCCCTTATAATATAAATTTATTTCTCATTGTATATTATTAATTTTATAATAATACGAACTAGTTTAGTTTAGTCATAAATTGGAAATATAAACTTTATTATAATTATAGAAAATCTGTAAAAATTTTCAGTACCTACGTTAAAGCCGAATATGTTTAGTTTTTTTTTTCTTATTAAAAATACTAAAATTTATATTACTTGTAATAACTCGTAACGGGTCCATATCTTTACATTGACGATATATAAGAAAAAATGTTATAGATAGCATTTAATAACGCAGAACCAAATATATATATATATATAATATATGTATATATATATATATATATATATATATTGAATTGTCTGTTTGTCTGTACGTCTGTGCGTTTGTTCACGCTAATCTCGGAAACAGCTTTACCGATTTAATGACAGTTTTACTGTTGTATTTAGTTTTATCTCACTCGGTTTATAAATAACAAATTATACCATTTTAAAGAATGTTCCACAAAATTGCTAATTATATTTTATTGAATTAGCTGAAACTTTGCTTTTCATTACAAATAGCTATAGTTATTGTTTTTAAAACGATATTATTATGAGAAAATGAAAGTAATACAGATTAGTAAATGAATAATTATGTAGTTAAAGCCGGCGAAGCTGCGAGTGGGTCGCAAATATAAAAATATAAAAAGGAATATTTATCCTAAACGTTGCCAAGATGTCACTTGAAAATAGGTGGAATGGACTTGTCCTGTTGTGATGACGATGACCCCAAAGCGACTTCGACTACCTGCCAATGATGCCTATATGCAAATCGTGTATTTTGAACGAGGCGTCAATGTACCTACCAGCTCGTTTAGAAAATATTTATTAGATCATAACCCGATGTTAGAAGAAAAACCTTAATCACATTTTTTACAAGCTTCAATTAATTTTAATGTTTTTTCTTTATAAGCTTAATACATTTTAAATGATCTAGTTTATTAGGTTGCCTATACATAGGAAATAGATATGGTTATTTCAACATCTATATATAAATTGAACAATATAATATGACAGGCGGAACATCTCTTTTTACAAGAAAGGACAAGCGAGGGGATTTTATTTTCTCGTCTTTTTATTTTAAAATTGACTGTGCTTTGAATAAAATAATTTTAAATATAATGAAACCTCAAGTTAGATCGTACCTACAACTATTGTGTAAGTACACAATTAGGCACTTCACCATTATCAATTAAGTGTTAACATACCTTTTAATTATTAACACAATTATGAGAAATTTAGTTTAAAGCTGGCTAGTAGCTAGTATTTATTAGTTTTTTACTTCCGTTTTGTATATGGTCATCGACTTCAGATGTGGCTATTTAAAAAAAGTAAATAAATATAAAGTTTCGTGAACCTGTCTCAATTGTGGATCTTGGTTTCGACTCTATCACGTTATGTAAATTAAACTAAGATAGAGCTTTACTTGATTGTCAGTTCAGTGACCGAAGACATCGCCGGCACCCACGTTTACGTTTACAATTCGGTATGTCACGAAAGTACCACAATGGTGGACAATTGAACATAAATCATATTCAAAACTTAAATTAAATCCAGAACTAAATTCATTTCGTCAAATTTACTTATAAAATCAAATGAAATCAAATCAGCTTCACGCTGTATTCCGCACACATCATGGTAGGCAAAGGGCACCTAGTGTCAAAACACTCCGTTCCCCACTTTCCGCCGAATTTTGAAGGCATTGCGTATTGAAACCAGAGCCAGCCAGAGCAAACAGATGAAAATATAACTTTAAATTAATATTTATTTTCCTCGAATGGGGAGTGAACCTAGAACCAGTCCTTTACAGTCACACTTTCTGCCCCTGCGCCACGAGTGGCCTCAAATTTGCTTGTGTGGTGTTGTATTTCATATAAGATGTATTTCAACTGTTAACGGGACTTAAATAAAGCTGAAAATTGTCTCCATGTAATTGTTCGCACTGTATTGTTGACTAATGGATGTAAAGCTTTTTTATAAGGTCAACGACCGCCAAGCCTTTGTTCGATAAATCGATTATTTATCCGAAAATTGATAGGTATAAGTGGTATCTAAAATATCTTATTATGTTTATTGTGAACACAAACTGTTAATATAAATGTAAATATTATGGAATATTTTTAGCACATTGGCTTTTTTGTTGTTTTTGTATAGTTCTCAGTACTATGTGCTGGCGTGACAGCCTCGCCAAGGTATCCCGATGAAAGCCCTTTCGCCCGTATTGCAATTGAAACAACTCCTGAACATGAACCTCTTGCTCCTCCTATTCGGTCTTCAGTTGAGAGCATACCATTAAGGTAAGTTTTAAATAAAAATTATATATACCTAAGTGTTCCTACTTTTGGGCTTCGTAGTGCAGCGGCATATGCGTGTGTATGTGAATGTGATGTGCATTTCATTCCCACTCGGGGGAATAAAACACTTAATATTCTCTTTCTTCGCACTGGTAACAAGACAAAGCCCATTGAATTCCGCTTCAAATATTCGGTGAAAAGTGAGAACTGGAATGTTTTAAACTAGGCGCCCTCTGCCTTCCTCGCTTTATACGGGATACAGCGTGAAGCTGAATAATAATAATAATAAAATATTGTTAATAAAAATATGTCATAGTGTTATATCTGTTTACATAACTTTGTTTTCCTGCACCTTATATTTTAAAGAAGAGCCAAGAATTCAGTAGTAAAAACTCTTTTCATCATATGAGCGATATAAATGTTCCTTCAACTGCAGCCAGAAGCCACAACTTTTATCTGAATAAATTGAAAATTCCATCCATTTTAAAGACTAATGTATAAAAAGAAGTGGTGAACATATTTTGACTATAACTCTATTTGATAAATGGTCCATGTAAGGCCATAAAATCTTATAAACTGTTATGATAAGTTTAACCTTCAAAAATATTTTTCTGTTCTTAATATAAATAAAAAATGTCTCCACACACTTGTGCCATTACCGTATATAAAATTGTGTTGATTTATATGCAATATTTCTTTTGGGTAAATGTTAAACATTTTTATGTTAAGTACTTATTCGCTATTGCATTACCTTTATAGAAACTTATACGAGGAAAGGGAAGGAAGATTACCTTTAAGAGACGCCGTTGAGAAACGCCCAATACCAGTACCAGACCGCGAGACGCTATATAAATATTTAGAGGTAGGATACATAGATACATTACCTCTTTGAAATAAAAAATATTATCATATTTTTAAAACACTCAATATTATTTATGGCTTACTATGAAAGTTAAAACTTTTGTTAATTTTAAGGATGCTGCTGAAAGAACAGCAGACGATGTGGAAAGTTACGAAGAATTTAAAAAATATTATGGAGCTGCCAGTCATTTGAACAAGTAAGTATTATACAATAGTTATTATTAGACACATATTTAAAAGTAACAAAAGAAATATTAACATATCATTCTTTTTCCAGCGTGTCACGTACTGAGGAAAAGTTAGAGCAAGGAAATGCAAATCTTCAAGGTGTGTCTAATTTAAAAATTTTAAATAAAATCAAATGTATTGTTTCAAAATATTGGTATTTCCAAGTTTTTCATTTGGGTAGATATAATAGGCAAATCAAAATAATATTTATGCTTAATTATATGAGACTTAATAATAATAATAATATTTCATACTAACAATTATTTGTTATTTATATCTATAATATTTATTGTATGATATTTTTTGTTTTTAGAAATGCAACAAACAATGACAGAGCCCAACACCAGACGGCTCGTAGTCTGTTACATAGAGTCATGGGCGGCGTACCGCGCGCCACCACTGGCCTTCACCGGAGGACTTGTGCCTAAATCTTGCACTCACCTGCACTACGCGTTCGCAGTCCTACACCCTCACACTTACGCGGTAATATCCGCAAACGAAGATTATGATCTTATCAAAGGTAAATGCTTAAGAAAACAGCATTTCATGGTTTATTATTTTTATGAGTATCCATAAAAAAATATATTTTATTTCATATCATAAATACTCTTTATAAAATATGGTGTTGATGCAAACGAAATGATGAATGAGATTTCAACTGTCTAACCCCACGGTTCATAAGATACAGCTCGGTCACAGACGTACAGACCGACGGATGGACGGGCAGCGTAGTCTTAGAATTAGAGGCCCGCTTATCCATTTGGATACGGAACTCTAAAAAAGAACTACATAGAAGTGTCGTTAGAATGGCGTCGAATATTTGTTTAAACAAAGAAAACATTATTGCTAAGCCGTAAAACCTTATACCCTTTCAATTCCACAACAAACTAACGATCGCAATATATTTAGGTTCGTATGTTTACAAATCTTTGGGTAATAAATTAATATAATTTATAGGAAATTTAATTTTCATTGGATATTACAATTCACCAGGTGGATATCGCATTGCGACGGGCTTAAAACGTCGTATCCCGGGTCTCCGCGTTCTGGTCAGTGTGGGTGGCGATGGGATGGAGCGCCTGTTCAGCGAAATGGTTCAAGAGCCCTACAGGCGAAATTCTTTTATAGACAGCGCGGTCACCTTCCTACAAGAACACGATTTCGACGGACTCGACCTTCACTGGGTGTATGCAGGTAAATACCTTAAAAATAAAACAAATCACGTCTATTCTGTCCGTCGACAAACTGCTTATCTCTTAATTATTTTTTATGTGTTTTTAGGTGACAAAGATGATAGGGAAAAAGAGTTATTGACCACTCTACTATATGAGCTTCGCGAAAAATTCTCTTCTTATGGATACCTCTTATCTACAGTCCTGCCTCCATTCAGGTAAAATTATGGCCATTATAAGATTATTATTTCTTTGGAATGACTTTGTCTTTACCCGTCCTGTTTGTGAATCTATACTAATATAACAAAGCGGAAGAGTTTGTTTGTTTGTTTGTTTGAACGCTAAGATCTCTGGATCTACTGGTCCGATTTACTTTGTTTTGTTTTGTTTTGTATGAAAGCTGCTTTCTTCAGAAGTGCCATAGGCTATTTAACATTATATTACACATAAGTACTCATAAATTAAAATACTTTCTAATTTGACAAGCAATTTATTCTGCCATGTTAATAACAACCGTCGTTGCTAAGGAACGGTTTGCAAAGTTTGTTTGTTGTTTTAAGAAAACGTCTCCCAAAATGAACTTATATTTTGATATTCATCCTTATAAAAATAAATATAAAAGTCACTTTTAGCATTTTATCTAGATTGAAATTATAGTTTACTGTATAACATTCTAATAAATAATTAAGGAGATGTCACTGATTCGAAATGACCTAGCCTTCGGGCGGCATAGTATGACCGACGCGAACGGGCAGATGACGTTGACGGTTTTATAAATTTTCATACATTTTCGAACTATTGTTAATTTTTATGTAATTATTTGCTGTTTATAATTTATTTAAACTACACTTTGGTTCTCTTCGTATTTTATATCTAACTACACTTTGGTTCTCTTCGTATATTGCTCGCAAAAACTATCGTATTTAATATAGAAAAATGTTTAGTTATTTCATAGAGTCGATATCTATATACGCACGCACGGAAAACTTTAGATACTTTTTCTAATATTAAGAATATCCTTTAGTTACTTTTACTTCTTTTGTTGATTCATTTCAATATGATTATTTTCAATATTATTATTATTTCACTCAGATATTTTTTCTAGTAATATGTCTCTACTTATTATTCTTTTTCTTACTAATTTTATTAAAAAATGAAAATAATTTCATAAATATATTTAATAAATATATTTAATAAATATTCTTATAGATCAAGCAGGCGTAGCCGCGTCCAAGTCCACTAGTCGCTGTATATATATACATGCATCACATAATACAAAATAGTACCTACCTAAGCTCAAGCGTCTACATTTTTCTACAAGATAAAAGTAGTTTATTGCTAACTCTGTTTTCCATTTTCCACTTGAATTCGAGGCAGGCAAGTGACAATATTGAATGGCAGGATTTACCGCCACGCAAATGAACCATCGCATTTACAGTTACACTCTGTCTCATGCGATACGATAGCCTCATAATAAATGAATAGTAGGTAATCAATATTATACAAACATAAACTTTAAACATTAATGCAATTATCATTTGCGTAGATATCAAATAGAAGACGGCTACGACCTGAGCGCTGTAAGTGGTGTCACCGACTACACGATCCTGCAGGCGTGGGACATGACGCACGCTCGTCACGGCGGCCAGGAGGCGCCGCCGCGCGCCCTGCAGCATAGTCCCTTGCATCGCGACCCTGGTGCTGCCCAACGTGACCAACGTTTTGACAATATCGTAAGCTTAATAGTTTTTCTTGATATATCTTTTTTTAGCTGAGGGACAGCAGGCAGAGGGAAAGTACTATTAATGCAGTACATTCCCCACTGAATACAATTATTCGTGGCATGGCGTGTTGATTTACAGAATTAAAAACGCCGCGCTTTAGTGTGATAAAATGATAAATCATTGATGATAAAACCCTGAGTGGGAATCGAACCCACTGCCTTCGTGTTTACTAAAACATGCTATACTTACAATTTAGCACTCCATTTTTATCGTTTTTCACTTCTCGCTGCTTATTGTAGAAATAGTGGAGGTAAAAACTAATCACATAATATTAACATTCTTTTGAATAATAGATATTTCCGATATATCATTAATAATATTCTTTATTCAACAGGAATTTATGGTTAAATATATCCTTCGCCACGGTATGTCTGCCGAGAAACTAGTCTTAGGCATCCCATTATTTGGGCGCAGTTACACACTTGCTGCCTCCACACTGTCAGCACCAGGGGCTCAAGTAGATGGCTGGGGAGACGAGGGTCCTTACACGCAAACCAAGGGGATGCTATCATATTTTGAGGTATAATCATATCTTAAAGATTCTAATAATACGTTGTCTCAATATTAATTAATGAAACCATTTAAAGAGACAACTAACACCTGATTTAGTTACAATTATTATTTAAAACAAAATTCGTTTCCTTGGTTTCATAAAAACTGCACGATATTATATAAAAATGGAGAACTACGTATCTTCATTATTTCTACTTAAGTTTTATATGGATATGCGACAAGAATATAAAAGAAAATTCAACACTGATATGATATTTAATTTATTTACGTTGTCTTCATTAAAAATGTTAATTTGCAGATCTGTATGAACGAACGCGAAGGTAAAGGAACCATTGGAAGGGACGCAGCCGGAAATGCTTACGCTGTTTTTGATAACCAGTGGATCAGCTACGACACCCCAGATACTGTGATAGAAAAGGTATTATTCTTTTCCTATACATTTAAACATAAAACAGTCAAAAATAAAAACACATCTGTAAATTAAAACATTTAAAAAAAATTAAAATTTACAGATATTAATAATAATTGTTTAAGTAAAAATTATATCCTTAAATATAGAAAATATTATACAATTAAATTGGATTTGTTCTATGTAATCTTAGATGAAATTTGTTACGAGCATGGGACTAGGTGGAGCTGCCGCATGGGCCATCGACATGGACGACTTCCGCGGCCTGTGTGGAAGACCATTCCCTATTCTAAGCGCAATATCTACCAGCTTAAACAGTAAGTTTCGTACGATATTTAGAATAAATATTGTAACTCGAGAGACGTACTCAGTTAATAGTGACTTCAATAGCTAGGTACTTAGTTCACTTCATGTCCGCGAATTGTATCTATTCCTTTTTTTCAGCTTCAAGCAGCATTCGTATCTCGCATGTAGCATGGTAGGCAGAGAAAGCCTAGTGCTAAGACAGTCCACTCTTCATTTTACGCAAAATTCTGAAGGCATTAAATCTTGACTGGCGAAAGAGTGAAGTGTCGTTAGGTTCCCTCTTTCTACCGTGCAATGTGCAGGAAACAGTGTGACGCTAAAATAAAATGAAATAATAATGAGAATTAATAAATATTTATCAACGAATCTGTAGGTGAAGCAACACTCACTGACCAATCATCTCTCAAAGTTGGTTCATGCGAGTCAAACGCACCTTACTTGGCGTCAGACGAGGAGTCCTGCGCCCATTTTCACTTCTGCACCGGCGGCATTAGCTACAGAATGATCTGCGAGGATGAGAGACTGTACGATCCTTCTACCGGCTTTTGCGGGTAAGTTTCATATACGTATGCCATCATATAGATAAACTATATAGAGAACTATTTTTACACTTATCCGGTAACATTTTCGTAGCAAGAATATACTTTAATTTTTTACTATTTTTTTTTATAGGCATCGAGATGTTGGCAAATGTATTCCTGGGCAAAGCTTGAGGATAAGCGTTGAAGATGCTGCTCGGTTTCTAGCTCAAGCTTATGAAAATGATTTTGAAGTGAGCATATTTTAGTTAATGATTATATAATTTATTAAATTATATTTAACGTCTATAGAATTTAACCTAAAAAAAAGCTTAATATCTTTAAAACTTAACGTTAAATATCCTATATTTTATAAAACAAAGTCGCTTTTCGTGTCTGTCTGAACTTTCTAACTCTTCTTCTTCTAAACCACCCAACGAATTTTGATGCAGTTTTCACCATTAGTTCGAGTATTTCTCAGGGAAGGTTTATATATAGTTTATTATTTTTACATTCTTATGTAAGTTAACATAAATAAGATAAATGTGTATAAAGTCCTACCCGTTGATACACTTTCGTGCATGCGCTGCTTTAATGGTAAGTACTACATGAAAATAATGTACTGGAGTATTATTTCTCTTAATAAGATCTACAAAAAAGTCCGCGACAGCATATTCGTATCTTTTAAGGATAACGTGTAGTGATCATATTTCTGTCTAAAAAATAATAATTTCAATATATTTTTTAATGTGAGGGATATTTTTCCATAATGGTATTAATCTTTATCCTTTAAAATACTTTATTATTTTTTAACGTTAAACGAAGATACAATTTGCTTTTTACACTATTTCGAAGCTGCGAATAGTTTTAGAGAAATGCTCTCAGCATATAAATAAGTATATTAGTTACGTTGGCCATTTAATGTAGATCAAAACTGTCTTTTACTGTTTTTCATTTTAATAAGTACTTTAGAAGTTGTTACAATATCAAAAAATCCTTGCTGCGAAACGGCTCGCCACTCGCCATTCGTCCCTCCGCCCCCCGCGACGTTTTGCGTCCGCCGCGCCCGCCTACCTTACACGCATCGGTGGTTCAGTGGTAAAATGCTCGGCCGCCACACGGCCGGCCCAGGTTCGATTTCCGGCCGATGCATTCTATTTAATTTTCCTCACAGGCAGCCACATAGTGCTTGCTTTTCATCAGGGACAGAGTACCCTCTTCCCTACCCAACCGGTGTCGCTGTAAAAGCTAATAGGGCTAACAGCATTAACCGTCAGAGAACCAAGGCCCTGATGTCGTTCGGAGCTACTTCTGGCAAAGTAAATTTAGAAGTGATTGCACGTATTTTGGAGTTATACAATAATTATAATGTATTTCCACGCGACATAGTTGGGTACATCTTTCGTTTAAGTATTTTTGAGTCAGAGAATAGTAGGTAGTCTGGTGTTTATAATTTCTTTCGTTTAAGTTTTCTGTTGTTTGTGTTATTTATTTGTGTTTATTTTAAAACAATTGGAAAATCCTTATTGGAACTACGAAAATGCGGGTTGCTTTGCAAACATACATTATATGAATAATTTAGTAGCTCAAGCGGGCGAAGCCGCGAGGGGGTCGCTAGTTTAAACTAAAAACATGCTTAATAATAGTTATTTGTATATTTTCAGTGGAATAGTGCAGCAAACAAAGATGTCCACAATTTAGAAGCTGATAGATTACTTACATATCAATCGCAAAAAGGTCAAGGTATGTACCATATTAATATATTTTATTAAATCTTTTCTATTATATCTATTGATGTCTTTATTTTTCCTATCTACTTCTACTTAAATTACTGCTTGCTTTTCTTAGTAATGCATAACAACGCTGCACTTAAAAGGAACATAGGAAAATTTGCCAACGTTCGCCGTATGCGACGATCACTAAATTATAGATTGAAACAAAGTGTGTATGGCCCTTGGTTGAGAAAACAATATCGAATGTTAGAGAAAAATATTGTTAATATACGAAATAAAGATCAATATAAAAATGTCGCTTTAGATGAAGAAGGTAAGACTGCTTAATGCTTTTCACAATTTTTATACAATGTTACTAACAAGGCTCTTTGCATGGCTTTGCTTGTAATAATTTCTTGTTTGATATAAATAACATATTAACCATATACCTAGGCGAGTCCCAGATCATTTTGCGTACTAAAAATATTCGGACGTTGACTGGAACTTTAATAGGTAAGTATATTAAACTAGCCGGAGGACACATTTTCTTTTCCGTAGACCATTAAACTGTGTAATTCTACACTGTGTGGTTTCAGCTTTGCATTGTCTGCCAGCCAGTTACTCAACGGAGGAGAAGTACATTGATTTGTGGCTTGAGAAAACAATATATAAAATATTTTTTTCTGCTTACAGGAAAAGACAATGGCAAACGCGTAGTCTGTTACATGACCAGCTGGGCTTTCTACCGACGAGGTGACGGCAAGTTTGTCCCCGAGCACATCGACACGCGTCTCTGCACCCACGTCGTATATGCTTACGCCTCTCTCTCTCATGACGAACTTGTCGCTAAAGAATTTGATCCTTGGGCGGATATCACTAACAGTAAGTCTTACAAAAAAATATTTAAGATAATTTCGAAATATGGTATCATAAATTTGACATTATATTATATTAGGAATGTATTTATTTTGCTTAATAGAACGTGCCCATTTTGTATGGTAGGTTCATAGGTAGGAGGCACCAGTGGAGAAATGTCTACATTGCAAGATTTACACCAGATAAATCTGATAAACATTTTAATTATACACTGTTTCAATATATAAGTACAATTTATTATCATGTCATCCATTTTACAACATTTATAAAAACAAATAATAATATAACAGATCTTTACGAACGTGTGACGTCACTAAGCGACGTGAAAGTAATGCTGGGTCTCGGAGGCTGGACGGATTCCGCTGGGGACAAATACTCTCGTCTGGTCTCATCTCCTACACTCCGAAACCGCTTCGTAGATAGAATCGTCACTTTCTTGCGCATGCACAACTTTAAAGGACTACATTTGGATTGGAACTACCCAGTGTGTTGGCAAAGTAATTGCAAGAAAGGTGCAAAATCTGATAAGGCCAACTTCGCTAAATTTGTTCAGGTAAGTTTTTATAAGCAAATTAGTGTTTTTTTAAATATTATATGTTATTATAATTTATATGTTATATTCCATATTTACAATTTGGCAGGAACTATCAAAGAGCTTGCATGCGGCCAATATGGAGCTGGCCGTGGCTCTCTCCGGGTATAAAGAAGTAATCGAATCAGCATATGATCTCCCAACAATTTCCTCCGCCGTGGACTTCATGAGTGCTATGACGTATGACTACCACGGTGGATGGGAGCGTGCGACGGCACATCATACTCCATTAGTGCCCTTGAAGAAAAATGATCCTCTTCCTTATTATTCCGTTGTAAGTTTGAAATAAAATTATAATATAAAATGTGTAGTTAATGTGCGGACAATACTTGTTATAAGCTACGTTGTCTATGGTCCTAATTTTTATACCTTTGCATTATTTGTTCAATAGTAGTTTATAAACTAACAATTATTTTTTATTAAATATTTTATAACAGAAATGTTTTGTATACTACACTGAAACATATTTAACAGGAATACGCAATAAAAGAGCTAATAAGCGGTGGAGCAGATCCTAAGAAATTGCTCCTCGGATTAGCGTTCTACGGACAGTCATACAGGCTGGCGGAGACGGAAGGCACCCACGGTCCCGGAGCATCTGCTGCGGGACCCGGCGAGCCTGGAGAATTTACTAAACAACCTGGCATGCTCGCATATTATGAGATTTGCTATAGAGGTAGGAATTTTATTATAAAACTAAAATAAAAATTATAAAGTAAAAGAGGTGACTTAAACTATAACGTAATATATCTTCACAGTTAAAAATCTAAGATGGAAGACAGGTCGACAAGAGATGGCTGGACCTTATGCATATTCTGATAACCAATGGGTTGGATTTGACGATACGAAATCCATCACAGAAAAGGTAAAATATAAGTCCTTATTTTTAAAAATATAGTTTGTGATATTTTATAAAATATGTGTTTTAAAATATATTTCAAATTACATTATAACAAAAAAAACTTATTACCTACTACTATAAAATGACCGTCTGTAAACGCAATGGTTGTGGGTTGATCGCCACTGAGGGGGGCGGACTATTTTCACTTCCACACTTTACCAAAAAAAACAGGCGTGATGAGAGATGCGCTACTTTATATCTCTAAGCCTGGAATTCGTTTATTCGTTCTTGTTTATCTCAGTCAAATATACTGGTAGGTACACTAGCTTGAAGCGAGAAAACTATTATAGTATATTATTTCAAATTATTTTTTCATCTTAAGATGTGGTAACTAGTTGACAAAGTTCAAAGCCGCTTTTTGAGTATAAAAAATAAGCAGTATTGTCCAATACCTACGTGGTACTTACGTTTAAGTAAATAATTTCAATCACTTAAATAATTTCAATTTCAAAAAAAATCAACTTAATCTTTAAAAGGATATTATTATAAGTGTATGTATATTTATTTTTAATTGTTTATTTATGTATATGTATATATATATATATATGTGTGTGTGTGTGTGTGTGTGTATGTATGTATGTATATGTGTTGTGTATGTATTTATTTATGTATGTATGTTATGTTTATTTATATATATCTATATATAAAGCTATTTGGTATTCGCTATTTATGTATTGGTTTATTCGCTATTTCGTAGTATTTTTTGCACCTTTCTGCTTTCTTTACTAAATTTAATCCTTTCGTTTTTCTTTTGGTTGCCTGTAAGAAATAGCTTTTAGTGATAAGGCCGCCATTGCACTGTTAATCACATTTATCATGTACTGTATTTTATTCTCTTCTTATTTGTGCAATAAAGTGTTATTATATATTATTATTAATTTCTTAATGCAGGTAGAGTGGGCATTGCGACAAGGGCTGGGCGGTGTGACGGCGTGGGCGGTCGATTTAGATGACTTTAACAATCGTTGCTGCAACGAGCCCTCGCCCTTGCTCCGTGCTGCAGGGCGAGCACTTGGCCGGTCCGTCCCACCGCCGCCCTCCGCGGCCTGCGAGCGTCCGCCTGAACCTGTCACCCCCGCGCCACCCACAACCACCCCTGCTGAGTCTGATGGTCAGTGCATTTTTGTTTGTTAACCGAGCTTCTTTATTATATTGCATAATATGCTCCGTATAACAGCCACTTTAATAATATCAATAATGTAAATTGAATTTAATATATTAATCTCATTAGATGTTAGTTACACATATAAAATTATTTTCTTCATGTTTGTCTACATTTCATGTGTTCAATATTTCTAAATCTACAGGATCTGCCGTCGGTGGTGGTGATCATGGCAACCATGGTCAGCATACATCCACAACCTGGCCAGGTTGGAGTCCTTCCACAACACAGAGTACCACAATGCAGACGTGGTGGTCACAACCTACCACTACTCCCATGACTACTACTTCAAAGAAACCGACAACAACATCGACAACAACTCGTCGACCAACAACGAGCACGACAACAGCTGCACCTCCTACAGAAGATGGTAATTACGATCTTATAATCCACATAAAATTAACAAAAAAAGTATATAATACGACAAGGGATATTTTTATTAAAATAATGTCCATAAGATAAATAAAAAATTGCTCTTAAAAAATATTTTAAATTATAAATACTCTAAATAATTTTTTACCTTTACCCAAGAAAAATATCCGTTTCGGCAACCTGTAACATGTAAAAAGCCATAAAACTGAAGAGTTTGGATGAACTCGCTCGTTCCTGAGATTAGATCTACTAGTATACATTAAAAATGTTTATTAAATAAAGGAAAAATATAAGGCATAAGCTACATTAAGGTCTTGGACAACTCTTTAATTGCTTCCATTCGACCATGGAACGAAGTTGCGAAGATAAAAGCCAGTAAAATAATATGGAGCATAAACCATGCATGTATATTATAGGAGAAGAAGGATCAGTATGTGAAGCTGGCGAGTACAGCGCGGCTTCAGGTGACTGCGAATCGTACTTGCAGTGCGAGTCGGGTCGCTGGCGCAAGCACCGCTGCGCACCGGGGCTGCACTGGGCTGCAAAGGAGAAGAGATGTGACTGGCCAAGCTATGCTAAATGTTCTGGTAAGAGCACAGTTCTCTTTTACTTTTTTTCAGCTTCACGCTGTAATTCCACATGTAGCAGGGTACGCAGACCAGTGGATACTCCGCTCCGAATTTTTAACTCAACATACAATGCCTCCAGATATAAAAATAGGTTCCACTATATAAAATTTAATATAAATTTAAAATTTAAATATAATTTTACAGAGACATCAGTTAGTGAAGCCAGTACAGCTTCAACTACTCTAGCGCCTACGACATCAAGACCACCTCCCAGGCCCACTACGAGTAGAAAACCGACAACTACGTCAACTACTACGACAACCACGACCACTACCACCACATCTACAACTTCTCGCCCGTCAACCTCGGCTCCAAGTGAAGGTAGATTTTTTTTTAAATTCGCTTATCTCTCTAATCTGTATTTGTATTATAAAACAATTATTTTTTTCTTTCAGACGATATATCAGAAGGCCAGCCCTGTAACGGGCAGGATTACCACGCGGTGGCCGGTGACTGCAACTCGTACCTGCACTGCGATGGGTCGGTATGGCGCTTACAGCACTGTGCTCCCGGATTACACTGGAGTGACAGACAGAAACACTGCGACTGGCCCAGATACGCCAAATGTGAAAGTAAATATTTAACTTTTTAAGATACAGTTTACAAAATAGACAAGTTTACGGGAGAGCGAGTGGGCTTTTTTTAAAAAATAACTAAGAAGTTACTTTTAAATTTACTTTAATTAAAATAAGAACAAAGTTGTATGTTCATATAACTAACTAGCTTAAAATTAACTTAACTAGTAAATCGACCGAGCAGAAGTGCATGCTCTTGTCGACTAAAAAAATAATATCTAGAATATTTAATAATAAAAGCATAACGTTGGTTTCCCATGGCATGAGGGGCTTCGCGTTACATACTCCGAATGCTGATCAAGCGTACCTGTATCGTTCGCATGCCATGAGCTAACATAACTAAATATACACTGTTTGACAATAATATATTTAAAGAAATACTAATGTGCGTTTATATTTAAAAATCGTTGTTAAATATTTGTCCTATTTCATAGGTTCATCCTCATCATCGACGACTACCACGACTACTACCACTACAGCAAAGCCAAAACCAACAAGACCAGTAACAAAGCCTCCGCGTCCGACTACTTCGACAGGTATTACTTTTTAAATATATATATGATTTTTCTTCAATATTTAAATATCTTAGCTAATTTAAATATTGTTAATATTTATTTAGATTAATTTTAAATCTTTGATACGCGCTAATGGTTATTCAACCGGCACCATTTCCTTCCAATACTCTATACCGCTATTTAAATTTTGATTTAGAAACACTTATCAAAAGAGTAGGAAGAATTTTTGTCTTCTTCACTCAGGATCGATGATTTATTCATTTTCATTCTTAAAATGTTTTTCACATGAACGATATAAAAATTATTATAAAACCTTTTAAAATGTTAACTAATCTGTATTACTAATTCTTCTCTCTGCCAATGGACCTAAAGGAACTGCTGTATAATACTATTTTTAAAATAATATCTATTACAGCAGCGCCACCAGACAAGCCACATGAGAACGGCGAGTGTTTGTCCAGTGAGACACACGCGCCGGCACCGACGTGCGATGCATACCTGCAGTGCGTGGGAGGGCACTGGCAGCGCCACATGTGCCCGCCCGGGCTGCACTGGGACAAACGCACCAACCGTTGCGATTGGGTTGAGTTCGCTATGTGCGAAGGTATGTTACACTTTTCTGTTCTTTTTAGCTTCACGCTGTATCCTGTATAATATAACAGGGTAGGCACTAGACAGGAATCTAGTATTAAGACTCTCCGTTCCTCACCTTCAGCCTCATTGGGTGGAACTCAACGCTGTTCTTTGCTTCACGTGGGAGTCGGACCCAACTACATTACAGTCAATCAACTCCAATATAAAATGGTGTCAAGCAACGACTTACTCTTAGACGATAATAACTTTTTTTGTCTCTATTTTCTATTCAATCTATAAAATCTTTTAAATATTCAATCTATAAAATATATTAATGATATAATGAAATTAAATTATTTAACTTTATGTGTTTTTTCAATTATATTTTGTTATTTGAAACAGATGTTTACTTGTATTTGTATTTTTTTTAATTTACAGTGAGACAACCAGAGAAAACTACAAAATCTCCATTACAAAATCTTTTCACCACTACCAAGAAACCTAAGACTACAAGGAGACCTACGTCGACCCAAACAACTACTACAACAAAGAGACCTGTCACCCAATCCGGCCAATACCAGAAACCAACGGTAAGGATAGATAGATAAACTGATAATTATTTTTGATCATTTCGATAATATCTTTCGTTTGTTCCGTTTTTGATGATGCATCTTGATGTTTGCAGCATATTCAAATCGTTAAGTTTGTTAACTTTTATAAGTAAGTTGTACCTCCTTTCCGTTGATTTATCTTCGTTGGACGAGTCTGACTCGCACTTTACCTGTTTAATTTCTTTTTTTTATATTCTTAGCGTTGCACAACCGGCACATACCATGCGCACCCTCGCTGCGAGAAATTCTACGTGTGCGTAAACGGCGCACTTGTGACTCAGAGCTGCGCGCCAGGACTCGTATGGAACGCGCCGCGGTCCCAGTGTGACTTCCCATCAGCAGTCGCCGCCTCCTCCTGCACCGACCGCCGGCACGTCACCACCGCGGCGCCTAAACCTAGTGCCAACTTGCAACTTGAGGACAAGCCTCGTAAGCTTAACTTGTTATTTCTTAACCTTTGTAATTTTGATCCGTACCTTTTTTTAGGAAAAAGCTTCCGCTTTTTTTTAAGGTACGGAATTCTAAAAATACAAAGAAATTTACTTTTACCTATACCCTTATAGGATCACGCTATTGTCCATCTGTCAGTCTGCCAGTTTATTTATAGTTTCAAATATTCAAAATATATAAAAACAATTCCTAATATTAATTATTGGCTAACCCTTCTTCGTTCTTTTAGAATCTTGTGATAATGGACAATATGCTATGGACCCAGGAAGTTGCTCTCGTTACTTACATTGTTTGTTTGGTAAATTCGAGGAGTTCACTTGTAGTGCTGGCTTACATTGGAACCAGGTAATAGAACAGATACATTTTTCATAATGTAATGAGTTGTATATGAATACATATATTTATGTTGATAATGTAAATAATAAATTGTTGCAGGAAAAACAAATCTGCGACTGGCCCGACAGTGCTAACTGTAAAGTACAGAAAGTAACAACTTCATCTACAACATCAACAACAACAGACGTAGCTATAATAGATGCTGAATCTGAAGAGGTGTCGCCGCCCTCCAAGCCAATTATTGATATTGTTGATCCTAATACTAAACCAGAACTTGCGAATAGTAAGTTGCACTGATATTTTTGTTTTATAAATATATATAGATGAAAAGATGAAAGAAATGCCTCTTAGCATCAACTGTTTTTTAATATAATTATAATGCTTTTCTTATTTTCTAGCACGTTACAAGCTCATCTGCTATTACACAAACTGGTCCTGGTACCGTCCCGGCCTCGGTAAATTCAATCCTGAGGACATAGATCCATCTATTTGTACCCACATTGTATATGGATTTGCTGTTTTGGGTGACGACGGCTTAATCAAAGCTCATGATCCTTGGGCGGATACAGAAAACCGTAAGTAAATACAATGTTAATTGTAGACATGATTTATAATTGTAGCTTTAATATATTGGCAAGGTATTTTTACTATTACCATTTTTAAGTATTTACTCCAAACTGCAAATTACGAGGAATAATTTTTTTTATGATTTAATTCAAATTAACATTTAATATTTTTTTAATGTTTCAAATAATAGGATTCTACGAGCGTCTAGTAGAATTCAAAAAATACGGCGCTAAAGTATCTTTAGCAATTGGAGGATGGAAGGACTCTGTCGGAGATAAATATTCCAAGTTAGTAAATGACCCTCAAGCCCGCTCCAGATTCGTGACACACGCCGTACAATTTATTGAAAAATATGGATTCGATGGGTTAGACTTAGATTGGGAATATCCAAAATGTTGGCAGGTTGGTACACATTATAATGGTAAAACTTAGAAGAAGAATAATAGACGCCGTCGTGACGCAGCGGCACAAGGATGTGACTGTAACGCGACGGTTGTGAGTTCGATTCCCACTCGAGTAAGTGAAATGTTTATTTACGTTTATATTTCCATTTCTTCGCTCAAGTATCGAGGCAAAGCGCGGCGTTGAGTTCTGCCACTCAACACGCAATGCCTCCAGAATTCGGCAGAAAGTGGGGAATGGAGCGTATTAACACTAGGTTCCCTCTGCCTACCCTACTGTGTGCGGGATACAGCGTTAAGCTGAACCTGATATGAGAATAATTATGAATGTCAACAAATGATTCAGTATAATATGTTTAGTATATGACTACATACTCGTACATATATTTAGAAAATAAGCTTATATTAATATAAATAATAAAATTATTTTATTTTTAAGGTGGATTGCTCAAAGGGTCCGGATTCAGATAAAGAAGGATTCGCTAACTTAGTCTTAGAACTTTCATCAATATTAAAACCCAAAGGTCTTCTATTATCGTCAGCGGTGTCACCTAGCAAAATGGTAATCGATGCTGGATATGACGTACCCATACTAGCCCGCAATATGGACTGGATTGCTGTGATGACTTACGACTTTCATGGGCAATGGGATCAAAAGACTGGTCATCTTGCACCTCTCTACTATCATCCTGACGACGATTACACTTACTTTAATGCTGTTGGTATTTTTTTATATAAAAAAATAATGATATTATCATTTTCTTTATCACGAGTCATGACAAGAGTATAATTAAATATTTTTTTTATTTTTATTTTTAGAACTACACAATGCACTATTGGATGGAGAAAGGTGCACCTGCTTCCAAATTGGTCATGGGTATTCCTCTGTACGGACAGTCTTTTACCACTCATTCCAATTTAGACAACTATGTTGTAAATGGCTTAAACATACCAGCAATTGCGGGTGGAGAGGCTGGAGAGTACACGAGAGCCAGCGGTTTCTTAGCTTACTACGAGGTAGCCTATTATTTTTTAGGGTTGTCATAATAATAAAATATGTTATTTTACAGTGTTTGTCTAGTTGTCATTATTAATCCATTGAAATAAAGTGTACACGATATATTTTCAGATTTGTGAACGAATTAGAAATAGGGGTTGGAAAGTTGTAAAAGATACTGAAAGTCGAATGGGACCTTATGCATTCAAGGGCAATCAATGGGTGTCATTTGATGATGAGGATATTATTAAAAGGAAAGTTGACTTTATTAAATCGCTTGGATTAGCCGGTGGAATGGTGTGGGCCATAGATCTTGACGATTTTAAGAACAGGTAAATATTTTTTGGTTGGTTGGTTTTTAAAGATATAACATTTTATAAACCACTCTTATTTTTGATAAGAATAATATATAACAATGGTTCTGTATTCTCTCCGATGTTTTCAGATGTAACCATGGAAAGTATCCATTGCTGAATACTATAAAAAATTCTCTACTTAATCCTAATGTAAATCCACAAGATATACCAGATGAACCTTTGTCCGATCCACAAAATACCCTAGATGATGACTTCGAAGACATTGAAGTAAAACCTGTTTCTAAACCCTCGAAACCTCCTAAGCCTTCTACACTCGCTCCCAGACCTATCACTACAACCACTAAAAAGCCTACCACCACTGCTGAAGTGCAACACGATGAAGAAGAAGGTTTTAAAGTCGTATGTTACTACACTAACTGGGCATGGTACAGGTATAAAACGTTCATTAATAAATATTAAAGTAAATTTTATGAAAACTTCGTTCCTATCCCATAAAATAATTGATAAACCTCGTTAAACTTTTTTAAACTCGTCCTTAATCAAAAATTATTTTAAAGATCAGGCAGCCAGATCTTATTGTAGATAGTGAATTAGTAATACTACATTTTTCCAATCCCAATATTTTGTATATGAATCAAATTAGGTGGTCTAAATTAAATATAAAGAAATTTACTGTGTTCTTCGTCTGACCTACATTTGAAAAACTTGATGAAGTTATAATGCATAATATAAATTCACTATATTCGTACTTTTCAGACCGAGCGCAGGAAAATTCACACCTACCAACATCGATCCGTCTCTATGTACGCACATTGTATACGCTTTTGCAGTACTTGATAGTATGAAGTTAATCATGAAACCTCACGACAATTGGTTGGATATTGAAAATAGTTAGTAAAATTTTTATTTATGGTTACGGTAATATCTAAAAGTTAAATACATGCTACCTCCCTCTATATGATACATTTAAAATTTGGGTAGTGACTAAATACTATGAATTGTATAAAGTATCTTATCGCTTTAAAACACTAAAACTTTTCTTTATCTACTGTAAACTTTTAAATCTGCGACAACCTTAAGTGACTTTATATGTTTTACCAAAATGTTTTAGAATTCTATGAGAAAGTCGTCGCACTAAAGAGTAATGGTGCTAAAGTAGTGATAGGATTGGGCGGATGGAATGATTCAGCTGGGGACAAATATTCCCGTCTTGTTAACAATCCTTCAGCCAGGAGGAAGTTCATATTACATGCTGTTGACTTTATGGCACAGTACGGATTCGACGGCTTAGACCTTGATTGGGAGTATCCTAAGTGTTGGCAAGTAAGTCCAGATATCTATTCTACATATGCAATTACGATAATATTAATTTGAGAACATGAATTAAGCCACCGTGCTCCATCGTGAAGCGTCTGGCTGTAAACGTGGCGGTTTTGTGTTCCATTCCCAAATAATTATCGTAAAGAATAAGAAACAATTATTTCTTCTTATTTTTTACTAGGCCAAAGAATGAGAAACAATTGTGGCTTCCCTCTGGCAACAAGACAAAGACATTAAGTTCTGCCCCAAATGGGAAACAAAATGTTTAAATAATAGGGTTTCTTTGTATAGCCTACTATTTTGTTTTAAAATATAAATTCTATCATTATCTTATAGGTTGAATGTGAGAAAGGACCCAATTCAGATAAACAGGGCTTTGCTGCCTTAGTAAAAGAGTTGCATGCCGCTCTAGCTCCACGTGGACTTTTACTATCTGCTGCTGTCTCAGCCAGTAAATATGTCATCGATTTGGGTATGTAAATATCAATAGTTATTTTTTGCAATTATTATTTATTATTATAATTTGAGTATTAAAAGTAATTCACACGTTTTTTAGCATACGATGTTCCAGTATTGGCTAGGAACTTAAATTGGATTTCTCTTATGGCTTATGATTACCACGGACAATGGGATAAAAAAACAGGTCATCTTGCGCCGATGTATGCAAGCCCGGAGGATGATGACAAAACTTTAAATGCGGTATATATTCATTTTATAGTTTGATTCGGCTAATAACTCGTAAATGACTTAGTTCGAACTAAAATATTTCTTTTTTTCCAGAATTTTACAGTCAGCTACTGGATTAATCAAGGTACTCCACCCCACAAGCTAATTTTGGGCATTCCCTTCTACGGACAGTCATTCTCTTTGACAGAAAACTCTGGTAATGGCTTGGGAGCACCAAGTTACGCTGGCGGAGAAGCCGGAGATGAGACAAGAGCTCGAGGCTTCATGGCCTTCTATGAGGTAGTACTAATTCTGTTTTGTTAAAACAAATTATAATAATAAAAATACATTTAAATTAATGATAATATGATAATCTGTTCCCCGTTATCCGCCCAAAATACTTAATTACTTCGGTATCCTCTACACCGAACCCACAAACGTCGCGTTCACATTTTGATTCTTACACTACGGCTAGTGCCGTATAATAAGTAATATAATAAGCTACCGTAGTCGGTAGCTTATTTTATGCCTATTCAATATTTCAGATATGCGATCGTGCACGTGTGGGCGGATGGCGCGTGGAGCGCGACGCAGGCGGACGCATGGGGCCACACGCGTGGCTCAAGGACCAGTGGGTGTCGTTTGACGACGACTACATGGTGCGGCACAAGTCGGAGTACGTGCGCGCCATGGGGCTCGGCGGCGCCATGGCGTGGGCGCTCGACCTGGACGACTTCACCGGCTCTCGCTGTGGCTGCGGAAAATTCCCGCTGCTACTAACCATCAACCATGTGCTGCGAGGGAGAGAAGCGCCACCACCGTGTCCTCTGGAAGATGGTATTCTTTTGTTTTAGACAACGTATTATATATTACGTATAATATATTGAACATAACTTTATACGTATGGCTCAGTGGAGAGCGCTTGAACGGTTTCCGAGGCGCGAATTCAAGACTGTACGTTCACACTTTATAAAAAAAAACTTCACGCTGTATCCTGTATATAGAAAGGTAGGCAGAGGAAACTTAGCCTAGTCTTAAGACATTCCGTTGTTCGTTCCTCACTTTCCGCCTAATTTTCGAAAGCAATACGTGGCGGACCACAACGCCGGGCGTTTGCCTTGATGCCAGAGCGAAGAAATGAAAATATTAATGAAATTAACATTAACAGTGCAAGTGGAGAACGAACCAGATACTGCAATAATACCTGCTCCTGAAGATCAAATAGAACCCGAGGAAGAGCCTTCTATACCCCTGTCAGACACTGAAATCTCAAACGAGGTAAGCTTTAAAATCGTAATAATTATTTTATCAACTTGGTTGATGCGAGCACCAATAAATAATAAATATATATTCGCATCCTACGAATTTTACGAATTAGTTATTGCAAAATTTTTAACTCATTACCACACAAATCTTCAACAAGTAATTGCTTTGTATTGATGTCATCGATGTGGGTGTCGCAATTCTCGTGAAACATTTTTATGCTTTCGAATATAAAAACTTAATTGTTAAAATATTCATACACTAAAGATAAGTAAACGATATCAAAATTAAAATTATTACACGTAAAATTATAGGTTAAAAGAACTCGTCTTGGAAATACCTATATACGTACCTATAATTCGCTTTCTTTTAAGTAAATAATTGTTATGTCTAAAAGAGGCAGAATTAACGTTACATGGCTGAAATAATTGAATAACATTGTATATATATTAAATAATTTTTTTTAGGGTGCTTCTTATGAAGGTCAGTCTTGTTCCGGTATAACATTCCGGGAAGAAGAATCGGACTGTGCCAAGTATTACTTATGTATGAACGGCCAGTACATGCAGCTCCAGTGTCCTGCGCCATTAGTTTGGAATCAGGTAAAACATCTTAGTCTATTATAACTAAATAGATAAATATTTCCAACATAAAGAAGATTATAACTTTTTTGTTTAAATTATACAAAATGAGATAATTCACCTTTATACCTAACTAACCCTATACCTAACTAAAAGTAATGCGGAAAACTCATAGCATCTAGTGCGTAACAATCATCTATATTAGTTTCACAAATGATAACACCTGATTAGATCTAGTTAACATAATATTTGTTATTGCATAGTGCAATATTGCAATATTTGTTATCCATACCAATATGATAAAGAAAAAGCGTAACTTTAGCTGTTTGTTACTAATTTGCTTAATTGACTTCAGTATTTTTTATGCAAAAAAAAAACAGTTTGTTTTTATAGGCTGCATCCTTTTAAAATGTATTGTTATATATTTTTAAATATTATATTGGACATGTACAAAGCATGCAGTTATGAATAAATATTTCCAATACTTATACGAATGTATGTTTCCAGAATCATTGCGATTTTCCTAATAAATCTAAATGCAAGGGTAAAAACAGTTTGAGAATAATTGATGCCAGCAATGAAGTTGAACCTGAATTAAAACCTATTATTGCATGCTACTTCACGAACTGGGCTTACTACAGGTAAATTTACAATTAAATATATTTGTTATAAGTTGTTTTTTTTAAATTTTTCAAAATAAGCACCTTTGTATACGGCGGCGGAAGATAGAAGATGAAACTGGAAGAACATATCGAATTTTACATACTAAATGTTAACTTAACTTTATTTTCATAAAGTAAAATTATTAAAGTAAAATAATTTTACTTTATGAAAATAATAAATTCTTAACCAGGGATTACAGTTCACAGATATTACGTATATTGATGAAGTCTTCTTTCTTATCACTATAAATTTTCGCTACTTACAAACTCAGATGAAATTAGTTTAAACTTTTAAAAGTTAAGACTTATCCCAAAAATTAATTGACATACAATCATAGTTATCCTGCTTATGATTTAAATTAATAATTATAAAAAAAAACGTGTTTTCATTAACAGGCATGGAAATGGCAGTTTCGGACCTGAACAAATAGATCCCACTCTATGTTCTCATATTATTTACTCTTGGGCACATCTCGACGGTGACAAAAATACAGTCGTCGCTGGCAATGCAGAATTGGATATAAGGAATGGTAATTAAGGCGAACTATTAAAACTAATTTGTATTTATCTATACAACTGCAAATTAAATACACATTGACATTATTTCTTTCTTGTTTTAGACTTCTACGGCAAAATAACAGAATTGAAACTGAAAGGCGTAAAAGTGATCCTAGGTGTTGGTGGTATCGAAAACTCCATAGATGGGAGGTGGAGTCGTATGGCTGCAAAACCGGAACAAAGAAGGATATTCGTACGATCGGTTTTAAAATTTATTAAAAAATGGAAGTTCGATGGAGTACAAATAGCATGGCAATATCCCACATGCAAGGAGGTGAATGAATTCTATATTGTCATAAAAAATAAAAAAAAAAATATAATTATATTTGTTTCTAATGGTTTATTTGTTTTAGGCCCCTTGTTCTGAAACAAATTCTGAAGACAAAGAAAACTTTAGTATTCTGTTAGCAGAACTCTCTAAAATTTTCCGTCGTCACGACTTGGAGCTTTCTGCGATAGTTGCTGCTAATCCCGAAGTAGCGTCAGTAGCGTATCAACCCGCTGTACTCGCCGCCACGCTCGACTGGATCGCCGTAGCTGCCAATGATTACTATGAGTCTAATTCTAAGAGAACTGCCTATTTGCTACCTTTGATAGCAAATGACCCGTATAAACTAGACAACTTGGTAAATTAACATTCATCATATTGGCTTTTCAAAAAATTTATTAGATTAACTTTAGTATATTTTTTACATATGCTTATATTTCTTTATAGCAAACCATACTAGAATTCTGGTCGAGCATAGTCCCAGTGCGACAGCTAGTGATGGGTCTGCCGGCGTACGCCCGCTCCTACACACTGCGCAGTGAACTAACTGCTGGTGTGGGCGCCCCCATCGCTGGGCCTGGCGTTCCCGGACTTTACACTAGGATACCTGGTTTTCTTGCTTATTACGAGGTAAACATTGATAAAT
The DNA here is from genome assembly GCA_013403645.1 of Heliconius nattereri. NCBI lineage: Eukaryota > Metazoa > Arthropoda > Insecta > Lepidoptera > Nymphalidae > Heliconius > Heliconius nattereri. The sequence goes on from JAAIXI010000237.1 coordinate 5,910,828, forward strand.
AGGAAAATATTTATGTATATTTCTTCATTCTATTGTATTAATCGACTCTAATTTGATTTCAGGTTTGTCAAAGCAAATCGAACTGGAGAGAAACATCCACAAACGAAGGAACATACGCTTTGAGTAATTCCCAATGGATATCGTATCTCCGGCCGCAGGAGTTGTTTAACGTAGCGATGGAGATGGCTCGCGCGCGAGTACGGGGAGCCGCCTTGTGGGCGCTGGACCTGGATGAGTGGCGCGGCGCGTGCGCGTGTCGACGCCCCCTACTTTCCGCCTTAAGACAGGGACTACTTGAACCTACCTCGCAAACTCTAATATGTTAATACTCATAACAAATAAACGACATTTATATATATAATTATAACTATCAACTGTAAAAGTTAAATTACCAATAATGAAAATCTCATTATGGACGAATATTTTTTTAGTTACTAAACTACTGAAGTAATTCATTCGATTAATTCAGCAAAACAAAGGTACAAGCTGCAATCTGTATATAAATTTACATATTTAAGGCCATACTATTATATTATTACATATAAAAAGGTTGTCAAAAAAAGCTTTTAAAATGGATCTTATCTAAAGCAAATCACAAAAAATAAATGCTCTTATAGCAGAGTACATAATTAATTAATGCAATTTAAAATTTATTATTACTTTTTATGTTCTACATTTGAATCACAGTCGGTTTTAAGTTGTTTTAGTAAGTAATTTTATTATAAGTACACTACCTCGAGCATTGCTCACATTGTTGTATGAGTAAAGAGGTAATACGCGAATTATAAACATTTCCTATTAAAATATTACATGTATAAAATATCTTAGGTATAAAAATATAGTGATACACTTATTCTCAAAATGTATGTAAAATACTTTGATATATTCTAATGTGTTAAATTTAAGTTAACTCATAAGTTATAATGTAGGTACCTACTTTGCATTTTTTTACTTTAATTATATATTCAGTTGTAAAATTTGACTCTACACATTGTATATTAAACAGCCATTTTAAAATAACGAGAGTAATAGAATGTTTCGCGGTAGTAAATTTTTAAAAAGTGACACGCGTTTTCTTTTTAAATCACCTGACTTATATTTTGTGTTAAATAAAAACACCATTGTTCTTGGAGCCATTTTCTGAGAGAATGAGATATTTTTAACTAATTTTTCCATTTTGTACATGGCAGATGAAAGTACAAGAACAATTTTATATATATCGTATTATACCACAGGCAACTTAATATGTCTATTGTTAGAAATCGGAAGCCGTTAATATTTTTAAAATAAACATGATAAAAATACATACCATCTGTATGTTTTTAACGTACTCGGATAGATGTTTCACGTAATTACAATAAGTGAGATGTAGGTATCACTCAATAACAACACTACACACTAGATACCTTCCAATCAGGGATCCGCCTACAAGCAACTGTGTCCGTTTGACACAATTCCACTGCTTTTATTGTCTTTTTCACCTAAATCTACCCACTTTTACACGAGTACGCTAACACTATATTAAAATTAGTCAATAAACGGTGGAACGATTACAAGAATTGTAAGTCTTGATGTAGAGCTTACAGTGCTTTATTTTTTTATTTTCACATACTTATCTAATAGAAAATTTAGTGTTGCAACAGATCATTTTTATTTTTGGGCAAATATTGCACAATTAGAAACTTTTAAATAATTACGCCACAATAACGTTAATCCAATCATGTCTAAATTATTACAACAGGTATATATAATTTATAGAGTAGACGCAATAAAGATAGTAAAGTCGATAAAGTGGACTTTGACCAATATACGTTTCTGATGCAAGTAATTTATTATATGCCTAATAAAATTAAAAAGTTATTTTACATTTTTCATAATCATGATAATCTTATAATTCTTATTAATTACATTTTATACAATATTATACCTATTAAAATGCTACCGTACAAATGAACACAACTTACCTAAGGTTTAAAGTCCTTATGAATTTTAGTTTTCCTGAATCGTGACCTTGATTATACGTATTTGCCGAGTCTCGTTTTATTAGCTCTAGCAGTACTATTATAGGTTATGACGAATCTAGTGAAGGTTAACTGTGTTTGTGTAAATAATAGTATATAAATCAAAATTATTTTCTAGTTATGTAATACTTTATATTAATTAAAGTAGAATATTAAAAGTACAAATTATATAAATAAAAACTAATAAGAAATTTACGTGAGTCTTTTGAGTAAGCCATAATAAAATATACATTGATCGCGATTACTCCGATGATACTCGACGTACTGTACTGTTAGTATTCCACATTAAGACAAAATGACTTGGAAAATATTTTCATCGTTAATAGTGCACCCTAATAAACGATACATAAGATCGATATTTCTAAATACAACATTGAAGAAACTGCATACAGAGGTATGTTTAATTGTAGCTTTTGTTTATTGTAAAAAGTTTTTTGTTTATGTAGCAATAGTTTGTCTAATCACATTTAATTGATGACATAAGTTATTGTTTTTACCTTTGAATTTTTTATATAATTTTTATAAAATAAATGTAGGAAGTACTTAATTATTTATACATATATCTAAATATTGTTAGTACATGTAAAATATATCCAACCCAAGGGTTATTAAAATAAATCTGAATTCTCTAATATTTACCTAATTTTCTTTACCAATTTGGGTTTAAATAAATAATATATTTCATAGGTTCCAGTGAAAGAGATTCAAATTCCTGTCAAATGGGGACATGTAGCATGCAAATTGTGGGGTAATGGGAATGTGCAGCCCATACTGGCCTTGCACGGTTGGCAAGACAATGCTGGCACCTGGGATACACTTGCACCCTTACTTTGCGACAAGCGACCAATATTAGCAATTGATTTCCCCGGACATGGGTATTCTTCATGGATTCCAGCAGGTATTACTTACTATTAACGCAAATAATTATTCTACATTTTTTATACTGTTAATTTTTGTGAATTTTATATCAAAATAAAATTACAAAAGGGATAGAAATTTAAGCACTTATATTGTAATATATACTATATACTGTAATATATACTAGAAACTTATACTTAAATTTCTGCAGTTATTAAATATATTTTAATATAGGCTGTACGTCCATCTTATAACATATATTTGTATAAATAAAAAAAAAAATTAAATTGTTTGATTCAGGAATGCAGTACCATCCATGGGACTTACCTCGTCTAATACTGCAAATAAAAGATTACTTTAAATGGAACAAAGTATCACTCTTGTGTCACTCCATGGGTTCCATAGCTGCTATGCGGTTTGCCTGCGTATTTCCAGATGATGTCGACTTTTATATTGCAATTGATAGTCTCATTATAGACGACCATGACTTAAAACAATATGTGGATAATTTACCTAATATTTTACGAAAAATACAAAAGGTACATCAATTTAAAGGTGAGCCTCCAGTTTATACTATGGAAGAAATGATAAATGTATGGCATTTAGGTACTTCAAAGTCTGTAGCCATGGAAAGTGTACCTCATCTTATCACCCGTGGAGGTAAAGAGTCCAGTACAGAGCCCAATAAGTATTACTTCACACGAGATCCCAGACTAAAGAATACCATATTTAGTATTGAAGATAAAAAGTTTGTTGAGACATTAGTAAGGAGATTAAAATGTCCAACACTTTACATAAAAGCAATTGACTCACCATATGCTGCAGATGAATATTCTGTAGAGATGCGAGATATTATTGCAAAAAATAACAGAAATTTTGAATGTCACTTCCTGCCAGGCACTCATCATATACACTTAAACAATGCTGATTTAATTTTACCTTATATTTTGCAATTTATGAAAAATCACAAATTTTCATAATAGGTCATGTTTCAGTATCTTTAGATATTCTCGTTTTTGTATGCACTTGAAATTTTTACAGACAAAATATGTTGAATAGGAATTAACATTATACTTAATTTATTTTTTATAAGTTATAAGTACTTGCTTTATCTGTGTCGGTGTAAAATAACTTTTTTATAAAAAATAATAAACAAAATCGTAAATAAAGTATATTTATATTAATTTATTACATAATTGTAAGACTAATAAACAAGTACATATATAATGTTATTAAATAACTGCCTCTTTTCTAAGTTGTCAATTTATTGTTATTGTATTAATTCTTTATCACAAGAATTATCTGTCATACTTGGTGAGCGACTGCTGGTAAATTCACAAACATGGACTCCTTTTCTGACAGGTAACACTTTAATTAATGCTTCTTGCCATGTCATTCCTTCACAAACTCTCAGAACAATTTCAAAAACTGAAAATAAAAATGCATTATTAACTTTATATCTTAACCATAATTAATGTTGTTATTCATCAAAATAATTAATGCTTGTTAATATTTTTGTCTATCTGTTACACAGTTTTAAGTTTCTTAATTTTGGACTTTGTCTCCTCAATGATTTGTTAAACATAATAAACATTTAGTAAAATTAAGTATTTATTATAGTTAATATTAAATACATTGTAAAAAAGGAACAGAAATAATGTTATTTTGTGAGTAAGTTTTGTTATAATGCAATATACATCTCTTAATGTTCAGTTGTGAAAATTATTTATACTTGAATGTTACATGTTACAAATTAGCCATTCTGTGATTTTTATAAACTACCTTTAATATTTTAATTATTAAATGTATTATATTTTTATATTGTTTTTATTTTCTAATTTGAAGTCCACCTGTAAATACTAACAGTTTCACCCCTTAGCTCATATGTAGCAAGGTAGGCAGAGAAAAGTTAATGTTAGCATGCTCTGCTCTAAGCCTTCCATCTTAATTCAAAACATTACACATGTTGAGTGGCAGAACAAAATGTAATTACTCATTCCCCTGGATGAAGATAAAATGACACTAAATGTTGCTCTGTTAGCTCTGCCTGTCCTGCAATTAGTTATCTAAGTAGGAAAATCATAACTTCCACATACCATGATCTATAGTCAAAACTTTTCGAGTTTTCATATTAACATATTTATTTAATGGTAATTGACCATGTCTAATTCCCTGTTTAACAGCAATTTTATGACAAAGTCCCTGAAAAATATGAATATTTAAAATTACTAAAATATTTTAACTTAAACAATATTATAGAACTCTAATAATGCTGAAATTTAACTGATACTTTTTAGGTAGAAGTTTGTTTGTTATAAATTTTAGATAAAACAAAAATAATTATAGATTATTTAATCATAATAATTAAAGAAGTAAACTTTTATACTTTATATTGGTTGTGATCAACTATTCCTCCTATTATGTAGCAGGTATCTTCTTCAAAATTCTCAATTATGTTATCTGATTCACTTGTCAAATAATATAGTTTTTCTTTTGGGAACACATCTAGATAATTTTCTTCATGAAAACCTATCTGAATAATAAAATTACATAATGCAATATTTATTATTAAAAAATTTACAAAATAAAAGTTGTGCAATATAATAGTTCAATTGTGTAATAATTTAAAATTTTAATAAATTATAGGTCTAAAACTTACTTACGTCCCAATTTTCATACCCATTATGTCTCGACATATCAATTTTAGCTTGATTTCCAAGGCTAGTTATAAAGAATTTTAAAGGTGATTCTGATCGCCTATTTAATGAATAACATCTTAAAATCTGTTTAATAACTTTATATCTGTCTTTTTCAATCATTAAATTATCAAAACTCAAATCTATTACAACTCCAACTTTGCTTTTTGGTCTTTCTAATTTCATTTTCTTCAGCACTTTTCTACTAGGACCTAAATCAATATTAGCAGCAATTGCTTCTCGTTTCCTTTCTTTAGCACGGGCTTTTTCTTTAGCGCGTTTCAGTGCTTTATTATTTTCCCATCTAACTTTCTTTAACCATTTACGCATTTGACTTTTCGTAAACGGTCTCGGTATTTCGAGACCTTCTTCATCTTTCAGGCCGGGATCAACTTTAACATCAAAAAGAGTAATTTGGGAAAAAATTACTTCATTGTTCACTTCTATTGAATTAGTAGATTTTTTTACCTCCATTAGACATTAATTTAGAGATTCTTTAATATTATATTATAGGTATAGACCTTCAGTCTGCCTTTTTAAAAATGAATATTAAAATACGGCTAAGTAAAAATTAAACAAGAATTAAAATTATTATATATAATTTTCGGTACTTATTAGGTATATTAGTACTTATAAGATATTTGTAGAGTTATAAATATAATTTGTTATCAATTAAAATACCCAGTCTGGGTCCCAGACCCACACGTGCTTATGACATGGATAACAGATGCAAAATTTATAATTGACAATTGTCAATTCGTCAGTGTTGACAGTATATTGTCTGTCAATTCTTAAATCACAATAAAGAAATTAAGGGCTCCGTGCTGAGCCCTCTTTTATAGAGCTTTTATACCCATGGCTTAGATAAATCAGTTGCTAGCTTTTGTATGGCAATATTTTGCCATACGCAGACGATATTGTGTTGTATTTTAGCTCCAATAACATTGTCGAAATTGTAAGTAGACTTAACAGTGCTTTATATTATTTCTTTCTTCTTTCTTTATATTATCAGTCCCTAAAAGTAGTGTGGTTATTTTTACACGTAAAAGACATATCCCTGTGGTCAATATTGTCTATAACAATCAAAGTATTAACTGCGTGAAATTCTTGGGTGTGCTTTTAGATTCTAAACTGTCTGGTTCTCCACATATGGTATATGTGTCCAATAAGTGTGAAAAAAATCTTCAAATTTTACGTGCAGTATCAGGGGTTTGGTGGGGTTCCCATCATTTCACCTTAAAACTGTTATATAACGCCATTATTCGTAGCCATTTTGATTATGCTATTTTCTTGTTGGATCCATGCTACAGGTCTACTTTAACCAAATTAGATAAAATTCATTATAAGGCCCTAAGAATCATCTTAGGTGCTATGAAGTCATCCCCAACAAACGCCATGCAAGTGGAATGTGTTGATCCTCCGCTTTACCTTCGTCCCCAATACCTTTCTGATCGTTTTATGTCTAAAGTCCTACAGTCTTCTTCTCATCCTTTGATTAGGTGTCTTCATTGTATGTCACGTGTCATTAAGTCCCCACGTATCTTAAAAAGTTTCCGTAAATTTTCATCCCTTTCGACTGGTAATTTCTTTTCTCCTATTCGCTCTTTATATTCTATTTCGTTTAGTGCACTTACGTATAATCCTTCTGTATTAACGAGCCTGGATATTGTGAAAAACGATCCAGGTGCTAATATAAAATTTTAAATTTGTTTTGCTAAAAATTGGCCAGATTTCATAGGCATATTTACAGATGCATCTAAGGGGACTTAGTCATAGTTCCAATGTTGGGGCTGCTTGTTGGATTCCTAAATGCAAAATTATATTAAGTTTTAAATGCCCCCCTGAAACTTCTTCCTTTTCTGGTGAATGTATAGCTTTGCTTGAAGGCATCTTAATCGCAGGATCGCACAATTTAAAAAAGTAATAATTTTTACGGATTGCTTGAGTGCTTTACAATCTTTGTTGCAAAATCCTTTCCTTAGCAAATCTAATTTTCACCTTGTATTCAAAATTAGAGAAGCTTTGTATCGTTCCCACGTACAAGGGGTACTCTTATCGCTGGCATGGATCCTGAGCCACTCTAGTATCATAGATAATGACATAGTTGATTCCCTTGCCAAATCTGCAGTGTCCTATGGGCCCGTAACTCATCCATACCTATATTATAAATTCGAAAGTAACTCTGTCTGTCTGTCTGTCTGTCTTTTACGCAATCAGGGCCAAACCGCTTATTTAGTTGTGATAAAATACACATATAGAGATACTTGAGGGTCTCGGGATGAACATAGGATACTTTTTTTTCTCATATTTGTAATATTTTCGATATATACCAATATATTAAAATACTTATT